>VMDO01008830.1:9577-32077 GCA_007922755.1 Pedetes capensis
ACTCATAGCGACCCTCTGTACAACAGGGGAAACACTATTGTCAGTGCTTCTCTGCTGTTCATAGGGTTTTCAATGGCAGATTGATTTTTGGGAGGGGGTTGCCAGGTCCTTTTCCCAAGCCTACAGCTTCTGGTGTTCCCAGGCGGTCTCCCATCCAGGTACTAACCAGGCCCGACCCTGCTTAGCTTCCAAGATCTGACGGGATCGGATGCCACAGGGCTACAGCTGCAGGCGATTCTTTATGTAGTGTGCAGTTATTCATGAGGGTCCTTTCATTTCAGCCTGAAGCACTCCTTTAGGGTGGGCTTATTAGTAACAAACTTCCTCACCATTTTTTTAATCTTGGAATGTCTTAATCTCCATCATTTTTGAAGGGTAGTTTGGCTGGGTGTAGAATATTGGACTGACATCCTGCTGATTCTGATATCATGAATCTGATAATAAATCAATTGTTGTTGTTGTTGTTGTTGTTGTTAGTACTTAGGTGTTGAACCTAGGGCCTCACACACGCCAGGCAAGCACTCCACCACTGAGCCACACCCCACCCCCTCTTTAAAACCTTTTTATTTTGAGATGGAGCCTTGCTAAATTGCATATGCTGCCTCTAGCCTCTAGCTTGTGATCCTTCTGTCTCAGCCTCCTGAGTTACTGGGATTACAGGCACGTGCCTCAGCACTTGGCTGAGAAATCAGCTCTTAATCTTTTCGTGGTTCCCATGTATAGCACAACTTCCTTTCTCTTGCTGCTTCCAAGATTCTTTGTCTTTGGTTTTCAAACACTTGATTAAATGTGTCCTATTGTGAGTCTTTTAAATTTTATTCTACTTAGAATTCCTTGAGTTTTTGAATGTATAGACTCATTTATTTGATAAATTTCGGTAAGTTTCGGACACTATTTGCCCAAATCCTCTTTCTGCTCCTCATTTCCTGCACCATTCTTATCACACATGTGTTGACTTCCTGATAGTCCCACAGATATCTGAGACTCTATTGTGTTTTCTTCCTTTTTTTCCTGTTCTTTAATTGGATAATTTCACCAGTCCTATAGTAAAATTTACTGACTATTGTTCCTGTTCAAATATCCTCTAGAGTGACTTTAGTGAGCTTTTCACTAGTTTTTATACGTTTGAATCTAGAAGTTTTATTTGACTTTTAAAAATGTGACTTTTTATTGACATTTTCCATTTGGTAAGACAGTACTCTGACTCCATCTTTTATTTCTTTGAACATCCTTAAGCTCTTTGAACATATCTAAAGTAGCGGAATGGGCTGGGATTTGGCTCAGTGGGTAGAGCGCTGTGCTGCAGTCTCTGAGGTCCCGAGTTCAATTCCCAGCACCGCAAAAATGGGAGAAGGACCTGGCAATCCACTCCCAAGGCAATCCCGAAGCACTCAGCCATTGAAAACCCTATGAGGGTTGTTATGAGTCGGATACCGACTCGACAGCACCTAACAACAACAACAACAAAGTAGCGGAATAAAGATGTCTTCCAAGTTCAGTGTCTGGGCTTCCATAAGAACGGTTTCTATGCACTGAATTTCTTCTGAGTATGGATGATGCTTTTTTTATTTCTTTCTATATGTTATATTTTTCTGAGAACATTTCATTTTAAATGATACAGTATAGTAACTTTGGAAATCAGAATTTCCTCCTCCCCGAGATTGTTGTTACTTCTGTGGTAATTGTGGTTACTGCGAGTGACTTTTCTGAATTAATTTTCTAAAATCTGTGCTGTCATATGATGCCACGGAAGCAGCTACTAGTAAAGCTTAACAGTCAGCTAAAGTAAAGTAAAAATGTCACATTGGAGACACAGGTGCGCCTGACTCATGCCATGGTGTTTTCAGTCTCATCATATGCTTGTGAAAGCTGGATGTTGAATAGGGAGACAGGAGAAGAATTGATGCTTTTGAATTATGGGGCTGGAGATGATTATTGAATATACCATGCACTGTGAAAAATACGAACAGATCTGTCCTAGAAGAAGTGCAACCAGAGTGCTCCTTGGAAACAAGGATGGCTAGACTATGCCTTACCTATTTTGGACATGTTGTCAGGAGAAACTAATCCCTGGAGAAGGACATCATATTTGGGAGAATGGTGGGTCAACAAAAAAGGAAGACCTTCAACTGGATGGATTGACACAGAATCTACAACAATGGGCTTCAACATTAGAACGCTCGTGTACCTGGCATAGTGTCGGTGAGTGTTTGGTTCTGTTGTAAATAGGGTTTCTATGAGTCAGTGCTGACTTGATGTCACCTAACAACAATGGTGAATGTACAGAGATTTCCTTCAGTGGCTGGAACTAATACATCTCTTGGGTTTTGCTCAGCAGCTTAGTGTTCTGTGGGACATGGTTTCAACCCTGAGCCAGGTACTGTGCAACGTTGCCTCTTCCTTCACTTTCTGCTTCTTTAGAAACTCCAGGTCAGAATAGATCCAAGTGTCTCAGATCCCCTTTGGGCATGCCATTCATCTCATTGTTTAGCTTTTTAATGCTTTACGTTGCCCTGTTGTTTCTAGCTGTCATCCGCTGTCTTAGGCATCTGCAAAGTGAAAGCACTGGTCTGCGATGGTTTTCAACAAACGACCTCTCAGAGATAAGTGAGCTCCGAGTTAGACTTGCTTGTGGCTGACTCACACCTGCAGGAAGCACTGGACACATCAAATAATACTAATTCTTTAGAATGAGGCTTCCAACCTCCAGCTCTGTGCGGCTCCCTCAGGTCCTGGGAAGATATTGTTGTTGTTTTTGTTAGGTGTCGTCAAGTTGGTATCCGACTCATAGTGACCCTCATAGGGTTTTCCATGGCTGACTGTTTCGAGATTGCCTTGGGAGTGGATTGCCACATCCTTCTCCCATTTTTGTGATGCTGGGAATTGAACTTGGGACCTCAGAGACTGCAGTGCAGCGCTCTACCAACTGAGCTAAATCCCAGCCCCCTGGGAAGATGGGCTTCTATTTTCAAGGCTACCTCTGGTACTGAAGAATGGAGGTTGAGGCTGTTGTTGTTGTTGTTGTTAGGTGCCGTCGAGTTGGTATCCAACTCATAGTGACCCCCATAGGGTTTTCAATGGCTGACTGTTTCAGGATTGCCTTGGGAGTGGGATTGCTAGGTCCTTGTCCCATTTTGCAGTGCTGGGAATTGAACTTGGGACCCCAGAGACAGCAGCACAGCGCTCTACCAACTGAGCTAAATCCCAGCCCGGAGGATGAGACTAGAACAAATGAAATCCCAACTGAAGGTCACTTCTTTTACTGAAGTTAAATTGTTTTTCTAGAATAAATACTTAAAAGATTTCTGCAAGTTGTTAATTAATTTCCAGACGTCTGAAACTGTTGATTCTGTTGATTGCTGCCGAGATTGTTTTTCATTGCTCTTGTTGTTGTTGTTGTTGTTGTTGTTGTTGTTAGGTGCCATCAAGTCTGGTGCCACTCACAGTGACCCTATGCACAACACAAAGAAACACCCCTGACACCGTGCCATGCCCTGCAACATGTCAGTGCTTCTCTGCTACCCACAGGGTTTCCAATGGTTGGTTTTCTCAGGATTGCCTCTGGAGAGGGCTGCCACGTCTTTCTCCCATCACTGCTCTTACAGAGGGTGAATTTTTGGATGTCTTTACTCTGCCACTTCTGCTGAGATCATGCTACTAAATCCTTTCTGAAGTTCTACTTTTCTTCAAATCTGATTTGGGGAGTTCTGACGACTCTATTTATAATTACTTGATTTTTACAGATTTAGGTTGTGTAATGTTGTTCTCTGGGCTGGGATTTAGCTCAATTGGTAGAGTGCTGCTCTGCAGTCTCTGAGGTCCCGAGTTCAATTCCCAGCACTGCAAAAATGGGAGGACCTGGCAATCCATTCCTGAGGCAATCTCGAAACGATCAGCCATTGAAAACCCTAGAGGGTTGCTATGAGTCGGATACTGACTCGATGGCACCTAACAACAACAATGTTGTTCTCTATATTTGCAAATGTATATATTTCAGCAAATTTACTTTGTGTTATTGTGGTCTGGGGATTGACCCCAGGGCTTTACATATGTTAGGCAAGTGCTTTACCACTGAGCTGCTTCCTAGCCCATTCCCTTTGGTAACTTTAAAGTATTCATATAGTAACTTCTCACCCTTGAAATTCTGTGCATCTAATGTTATTGTACGGGAAAAGGATGTGGCAATCCTTTCCCAAGGCAATCCTGAAACAATCAGCCATTGAAAACCCTATAAGGGTCGCTATGAGTCGGACACGACTCAACAGCACCTAACAACAACAACGTTATTGTTGTTGTTTTCTTCTTTCTCTTGGCCTCTGTTTCTTTGGTTCTGTAGGCCTTAGTTTGGTATACCAGGCTGGTTTGCCTGATCGATTTTTTGTTGAATGTCAGATATTGTATATGAAAATTGTACAGCTATTTGGTGGTATCATCTTACTTCAGAGACTATTTCCTGCTTCATTTGGCAAGCTTGTACGGAAGGGCTAGCTCCAAGCTGTGAATGCATGTATCTGAAGCTGGGTTTCAGTGTTTGTAAATTCTAGTCTAAGTTTGGCTTGCTCTTACTCCTGTGTAGCCTTCCAGAAATTCCAAATGAGACGTTGGATCATTTTCTAGGGCTTTTCCTCCTTAAGAGACATGAGAAAACATTTGTGTTTCCTCACCATCTAAGAATTCCAAAGCGTGACTAGGTTTCCTAGACCCCCAGCTGACACTTAAAAGTAGGAAGCACAGGCAAAGCCAAGAGCAGGCAGGGTCAGCCTAGATCAACAGCCCCTCCCTGCACCCCTCCCCGGCCTCCCAGTTCGGAGTGAGGAGAAAGGAAGCTTGAGGTAGTTTGTTAGGCACAATGATGATGAGATTGGCTGCCTGATACTGCACTTTTGTCTCTACGCCATGCCCTGTTATCTAGCATTCAGGAAATACCTGGGGAAGGGTTGCCTCCTCAAACTACCCTTGAGCTTAATGATGGGAATGGAGTAAAGTTCCTGGGACCTCCTTTTATTCATGTGGCGTGCCTCAAAATGAGAAGAAACATAGTGGCTACAACACTGGGGACGAACATAAAAAGATCCTGTGCGTGGCACGGTGTTGGGTAGTGTCTTGTTCTGTTGTACCTAGGGTTACTATGAGTTGGATCCACCTTGAAGGCACTCAAAAACAACATTTTCTTTGCACCACTAGGTTTTCAAGCACCTCACAGATGTGTCTTTCGCTGTGAGGTTCTTTGCCCAGTTGGAAGTATGGATTCACCCCTCTAAACCCCTTTTCTGGCTGGTGAAATCCTAAATTTATTCTTGATTTAGATCCGGAAAAGCTCATTTGTATTTCTTAATCCGTCCCCGCACCCTTCACAGCCTTACCCTAAATCTCTTGGGGCAATTTCACATTGGAATCAACCATTACTTTGGACTCCTCCGTATGAAATGCAAGCTTCGTGACTTACTCTTGTGTCTCCGGCACATTATCTAGCATTATTTGTCTAATACACGCTTGCAGAATGAGGGGCAACAATGGCAATATCAGATAGCTGTGTAGGATTTTATGGTGCATGAAGTCGTTTTATAAACACCTTATTCTGAGTCTCACATTAAACTACCAAAGCTGCCCACTATGTTACACAAGGAAGAAACGATTTCGCTACAAGCTTTGTGCCCATTTTCACAAACGAAGGAATTAGACTCCAGGGAAGCGAAGCCACTGGTCTAAGATTATAAGGCTTTTAAAAGGAGAGCTGGGATTAGAATCCATGCTGTTTTCATTTTGCCATATGGCATGTCGATAAAATCTGGCTTTCACGGATGCACCGATGCTAATTTAAGCAAGGTCTTTGGCTCCACATCTGGCCCTCCGCCAGCGCTAGCGGCTCCCATGATTCCCACAAAGTACAAAAGCACACTCACCTTTGAAATGCTGAGTTTATCTGCTGGCTAACTGAATTTACACGTACGGAAACTTCTGCTGGCTCCAGCCAGGAACGTTCACAAAGTGAAGCAAAGTTGCAAGCTGTTTTCTGTGCTTTCATGTAAGAGAGAAAGTTCGTTGTTTGTGAGGAATTACTCCAGGAAGCTGCTGGCAGCTTTTGTCAGGTAACATGGAAACTTCTGTTCCAATCAGGCTCGGGCGCAGGGGACAGGACGCAGACCTGGATCAGCCCGGGAGGGAATTGTTTGTTTGTTGGGTTCCCAGCTAAACCCTGGGGTCCAGGTGACTCATATCAGGAGGTAGTTTCATGTGGCTGAGGGGGAAGGTGTCTTGCCAGGCCCGGGTAACTGTCCCAAGGTGCCTGCCCTGAGGAGGCACAGGTGCAGGTCTGACATCGCACTGTGCTCTCTGCCGGGTCCTGGGGTAGGGATGGGGTGAGATGGCGGGAGGAGGAGGTCAGGCCAGAAAGGCTGCGGTGACTGGCGAAGCCTCGTGGACACAGTCTCTTTGAACAGGTGCGAGGGAGGGGACGTGTCAGCCTGCCTCGGCCCTCAGGCCATTGTGAGGATTCAAGCTGCTGCCCATAGGGCCGGGGTGTCACCATGTGGATGTGACCCTCCAAGCCCCATCATGGGGCGCACTTGATGGTTCTGGTCTCAGTCCCCTGACCTCCGCTCTGAATGCTGTGCCCAGGATCCCCACGTCTAGGTCAGATGTGGCCAGCCAGCACGGAGCCTCCCTCCCCTTCGTTTCCACACTCCTCATCTCCGTGGACCTGCCCTGGACATTGTGTGTGGCAAGAGGGAAGCAGTTAGAGAAGCAAGAGGTGGCCCTGGGAATGCATCACGGACGAGTCACCTTGCTCAGTGCGCTCCTATGCTAACCAGCTTCCCCTGGCGGTGACAGAATGCCTGGAAGTTTCAGTTGAAAGGAGGAATGGTTCATTTTGTTTTGTGGCTTGGAAGTTGCCATCATTGGCCGCTGGGCTCCGTTGACTCTGGGTGCGGTGAGGAGAGGTAGGACAGCCCGGCAGGAGCACGCGGCGGGGCAGGGCTGTTCACCTCGGCATGGCTGGGAGGCAGAGAGACAGAGACACAGGGGAAGGTGCCTGGGATGGGACACAGCCCTCAAGGGCATCCCCAAAGACCCAGTCCGTCACCCAGGTCCCACCTTCTCAATGCCCATTGCCATCCGATTGCTTATTAGATTAGGAACCCATCAATGGATCCATCCATATCATGACCCAGTCACATCCCAAACACCCCATCTTGAACATGGTCGCTCTGGGGACCAAGGTTTCAATGCATGAGCCTTTGGAGGACATTTCATGATCCAACTTTCCTCTTACATGAAAGCACAGAAAACAGCTTGCAAACACCCTGTCTTGAACATGGCCGCACTGGGGACCAAGGTTTCAACGCATGAGCCTTTGGAGGACATTTCAGATCCAGATCACAACACCACCCAAAGGCAGAGCACCGCCATCTGAATGCTTATGCACCCAGGCCAAGCCGAGTGCCATCCACTGGTCCTCACCACAGAGTAAAGACAGTCCGTTCTCCACCAAGTGGATATACTGTCAACTGAAAAATATCTACTGGATATCTGCTGCGTACTGGGAAACTCCTGTGTCGAGGGAAGGATGTAGACTCTGGCAACGTGACACATCCATCACGTTTTATGAGGAACTGGCTCACGTGACCATGGAGGCTAAGCAATCCCACTGCCTACCATCTGCATGATGGAGACACAGGGGAATGGGTGACATGGTTCAGTCTTGAAGGGCCGAGAAGCAGGAGTCAGTGGTGTGTAGGGAACTGCCTAGAGAGGCAGTTTGCCCCCGGGGCCTATGTAGGTCCCCTTGGAGGCCTGAGGCTTGTTCCCCAGGCAGTAACCTTTGCCCTACATCCAGGAACTCAGGGTCATCGAGCTCTCCAAGATGGCCCTGGCATCTAATCCCTTGCCTCAGACCCCTCGACACTGATTGGCTATTTCCAAACCCCTAAACAGCTCCTGATTGGATCATTCAGAAACCACCCCTGATTGGCTACTTTTACAAAACCAAATTTACATATCCCTCCTGATTGGCCAAAACCCATATGGGGTGACTGCCTCTGACTGGTCCCCAGCGAGCCCCAGAAAAGTATATAAGGGCGGTACATGGAGCAGTCTGGGTCCATTCCATCGACTGGGATGGACAAGGAAACAATAAAGAGCTGTTGGAGCAGAGCACTCAGAGTCAGTGTCATCACTGGGAAGAAAAAAGCAAGGAGCCGCCATGGGCATAAACCTCTGAGCCTGCCTTTCTCAAGGCTTCTCAGAGCAGCCGTGGGCATAAGCCTCCTTTCCGGGCAGTGTGGCTCCTGGGTGCTCAGCTCCCCCTCACCAGAAGACGGGTCTATGGAGGCTGGTTCCTGCTCACAGCCAGAGCAAGTCCAGCGATAGGGTGATGCCCCACAGTGGTGGAAGTTCAAGGGCAAGAGTGGGAAAATATGGGTGTCATAGCTGTAAACTTGCTAGGCAGAGAGCAAATCTTCATCTTCCCTGCCTTCTGTCCTGAGCAGCCTTCCCACAGATTACTTGGTGGCTGCCACACTGGATGGGGCCATCTAGTTTACTCAGTCTACCGGTTCAAACGTTCACCTTGCCAGAACCACCTTCAAAGATTCTCCCAGAATAATGTTGAGCAAGAACCTGGGGCCCGCATGGCCGAGGCAAGGTGATGCACGAATGAGCCATCCTGGGGCATGGGCTGCCTGGCTTCTGATCCAGACTCCACCCCTGCCAGCCAGAAGACACGGGGATGCTGGAGTCTCTGCATTATGGTCACCTTATTGGCTGGGATTTAGCTCAGTTGGTAGAGCGCTGCGCTGCAGTCTCTGAGGTCCCGAGTTTGATTCCCTGCACCGCAAAAATGGGAGAAGGGCCTGGCAATCCACTCCCAAGGCAATCCCGAGACGAGACAGTCAGCCATCGCAAACCCTATGAGGGTCGCTATGAGTCGGATACCGACTCGATGGCACCTAACAACAACAACAATAATTTTCAAAATAAGGAAAAGGTAGTGACCCCCTGAGAGGGTGGTGATGTGGTTGAAGTGGTAATGTGCCGTAAGGGTGAAAGCAAGCCGCATACACCGCAAGCATGATGCAGAGCCCATGGCTCCCAGGTACCATTGGAGTTTTGTCCTGAGCGTGGGGCTGTGGTTCCCAGCCCCCCTTACACACATCATAGGAGGCACAGGGTCCTGCCCACCCCGCTCCTCCACAGACTCCCAAGTCAGAACAAAGTATTGTTGGGGAGCACGGAGTTAATGAGTAAAGTATCCAAAAAGAAGGTTTCATCTTCCTCCTATCACTGTTGAGCAAGTTCAGTTACAGGAAAAAAGAGAAGAATTCTCTTCTGTGACACAGTCAGCAAACACGACTGGACTGTTAAAAGTTAAAACATGTGAAAGAAGGCAAACTGGAAATGCGTATACACCCTCTGGAAAGTACTTAGTAGCAACTAACAAACATGCCCTGGTATTTTCAGTCACAGTGTATTGTTGTGAAAGCTGGATGGCGAATAGAGAGAGAGGAGGACAATTGATGCTTTTGAATTGTGGTGCTGGAGACGTCTATTGAGTATACCATGGACTGCCAAAAAACCAACCTAGAAGAAGTGCAATCAGAGGGCTCCTTGGAAGCAAGGATGGCTAGACTGCATCTTATGTATTTTGGACATGTAGTCAGGAGGGACCAATCCCTGGAGAAAGACATCATGTTTGGGAGAGTGGCAGGTATATGAAAAAAAAGAAAACCCTCTACTAGATGGATCGACAGAGTGTCTGCAACAATGGGCTTAAACATAAATAAGATCGTGTGCCTGGCACAGAATTGGGGAGTTTTTCGTTCAGCTGTACATAGGGATGCTATGAGTCCAACCTGAGTCGATAGCACCTAATGACAACAACAACAAAAACAAAAACAAAAAAAAAAACAGATAAGAGTTAGAATCCCATGTGGCTTAGATTCTCGGTCAAGAACTGTCCACCCAGCTCTCCACTAAGTGCAACCCACATACGATTTTAATCCACATCTGATTTTGCAGCCCTCTTCCACTGTTGAAAGGGCGCAAATGAGCACCCTGGTTTATCTTTCTTCTCCACAAAGCAGAGTGAAGTCCCCCCAGGCTCCAATTGGGAGCAAGTGCAAAGGAGGGTGGACTTTGGGGCTGGAGAGATGGAGACACTGACCTACATTTCACTCCTGGTTTGGACGATTAAGATCACAAATGAAATAACTGTTAATTGACTCTAAATTTTACATATGAAAAGCAGCCTTTTCTTAATGAGCGCGAGTTTGTAATGTAGCCGTGTTTTAATAGCGGCTTAGAAAATTAAAAAACAAACAAGCGCGTGACTGTCTCCGAGCCGGCTCACGGGCCGCAGATGAGGTCTGCTCCACTCAGGGTGTGCCTTGCATGGGAAGCAGCACTCGGCTGGCAGCGCCGCTGAGCTTGGTGGGAAGAGATGACTCTCCCAGGGGAGCCCCGTCCCCAGGTGTCCCCTGGAGCCTCTTCCCTTCTCCCTGCCGGAGTGATCCACTGCCCTTCTTTCTGAGAGAAACGACTTGCTGGGCCTGAAATAGTCACTTGAAGCCTTCAAGGAGATCTCGAAGATGCCCGTCTCCTTCCCAGTCTCTCCCGGATGTCAAAATGTTGACTTGGTCCCTGCTAAAACGTAGTTCAAAAAAAAAAAAAAATCCCATCTTTTCAAATCTTGTGCCATCCTTGTCATTTGCAGCATATGCTCATGCATAATGATGTTCCTAAGTGAAGTGACATTTCAGAGTAATGAGGCTTCGGTGACAATGTGTGAGAGATGTGACAAATTTTCCCTAATATAAAAGGAGTGTAGACAAACCAAGATCCACGGCCAAGGTTGGGCCTGTGAACTTAGTGTGGGATGTGACAATGGGAACTTGTGTCCATCCTGATTCGTGTCCATCCCCAGACAGTTCCACTTGTCAGGATGATTGACGAGGTCACCTGGATAGCCCGGAAGGGAGAGACATGGAGGATGGGGCTCAGAGGGCCAGGGCCAGGGCCAGCTCTGGACTTAGGCAGAATTGGGCAGAATGGAGCTGGGTTCCCTGCCAGCTGGTGTGTCGCCTTGGCCAGCTCTTCCACTCCCTGCACCCTTGTCCCCTCTTCCAAAGGAGACCATAGCATCACCTCTCAGGAATGAACCCAAGAATGGCAAGCCACAATCCTCTCAGGCTGGCACGCTGGAATGGGGTGCTGTGGTTTGAAGGTATCCCCCAAATGCGTGTGTTGGAATCTTGCTCACTAGAGCAGGACTGTCGGGAAGTGGAACCCTTCAGTGACAGATCGTGAGGGCTTTGCCCTGGCAAACAGATTCAAGCCATGATGCAGGGACAGTGTCCTTATCTAAGGAAATGGTGCGGTCCCTCTCCCTCTCCCTCCCTCTCTTTCCCTGGCCTGACTCACCCTCTCTCGCCCTCCCGCCCTCCACCGTGGGATGACGCAGCACCTCGGCCCTGGAAACCGTAAGCAACAGATCCCCATTCCTGGTAAACGACCTCATCTCCGATGTCCTGTCTCGGTGACATAAATCAGACCAAGAACAGCTGCTCTCACTTCCACACGTGCCCCGCTTTTAGGCAAAGGTGTAGAGGGCTTGGGGACAGGGACTTTCCTCGCTCCCCATCTTGGAGGAAGGCTGCCTCTGGCCTTGGGCTGCCATCCAGGGCCCCAGCAAAGTTGCCACGCGGTCCTCCTCCTGGAGCGCAGGGTGCTGCCTGCCAGGCTAGGGCTGCTGACTGCACCTCACAAGAGCTGAGGGACACAACTCACCTCACCCCATCTCCAACCTCTGAAGACCTGGGCCCTGGAGATCCCCTGCCCCAGGCCCTCCTAGGACCAGCAGGCCTTGCCAGGGCAGTGGCGGGCACTGGGAAAAGTGGCCTTGGCTCTCCCTGAGCAGCACCAGGATGACAGATGCCCCCTCTGTTTAGCCCCCAAGCAGCTGCTGCCAGGTTTGGAAAGGGGTCCCTGACTCACATTGCACAAGGAGACACTCGTGCCCAGGATGGGCATCTCCATGCCCAGCCCTCCATGTGGTGCCTGACAAGTCAAATTTGTCCCATCGAAGGAGGATCGCTGATGCCAGGAAAAGACCACGAGCCACCACAGAACCCATTCATGGAAACCACCATTCCTTCATCCAGATGCAGAGTCCATTCACCCATTCATCCAGCCAAGGAAGCTGTCATTCATGCATCCAGCTGCAGAACCCATTCATTGACTCATCCAACCACAGACCCATTCATTCATTCATCCAACTGCAGACCCATTCACTCATTCTTCCAACTGGGGAATACGTCATTCGTTTATTCAACTGCAGAGCCCATTCTCTCATTCATCCAACTGCAGAACCTGTCATTCATTCATTCACCTGCAGACCCCATGTGTTCACTTGGCAACCATTTTTTTTTTTTTGAGTATCTACTATGCTCCAGAAGGGCTGGGATTTAGCTCAGTTGGTAGAGCACTGTGCTGCAGTCTCTGAGGTCCCGAGTTCAATTCCTAGCACTGCAAAAATGGGAGAAGGACCTGGCAATCCACTCCCAAGGCAATCCCGAAACAGTCAGCCATTGAAAACCCTATGAGGGTCGCTATGAGTCGGATACCGACTCGACAGCACACAACAACAACAACAACAACAACAAACTATGATCCAGATCCTGTCAGAGAAAACCACAGCTGTAAAACAGACTCTGAAGGAAGACAATGGGGTGAAACCAGGGAGGGCAACCTGCTATGCAGGGACAGCAGAAAGGGCCACTTAGAGACCCAGGGGGAGCAGGAGTGGACAGAGAGGCGGAGAGATGAACAAGGCCAGAGCATGGGGCTTCAGCCTTCTGCACAGCATGGATCCACCACCTGAGCCTGGGAGGGATCTCCCCACTCCCTGTAAATGGGGGCCCCACAGGACAGTCCTGAGCCTCTGCTGCGTGTGGGCTTCCTGCGGGTCTTCACATGTGCTCCCTGGGTCCCCCATCCCTGCCTGTGGGGTGGGAAATGGAGTGTCATTACGTGATTTGACGCATGATGCAGGGTCTGAGGTTAACAGTGCGGGACTGTACACCACACAATGTGAGCTCATGAGATGAGCGTGGAGCTCACGTCAAGTGTGGCAACCACAGATGTGTGTGTGTACGTGCGCGCACACACAGAGTAACATGAGGAAACTGACTCTGGAGGTGATGCCTTTGTGGCGTGTGCCTATGTCCAAACTCAGTATGTGTCTGTCAGCTTGTGGTGCTGTGGGGGTTGTTGCCGTGATGCTGAAAGCTATGCCACTGGATTTTAGATACCAGCAGGGCCACCCATGGTGGACAGGTTTCAGCTGAGCCTCTACACTAAGACAGACTAAGGAGAAGCACCCGGCAGCCCACGCCCGAAACAATTAGCCATCAAAACTCCTATGAATAGCAGAGAATTATTGTCAAATACAGTACCATAAAATGAGCCCCTGGGCTGGAAGCCATTCAGTAAATGACTGGGAAGAGTTGCCTCCTCAAAGTAGAGTCCACCTTAATGACTGGAATGGAGTAAAGCCCCTGGGACCTCCATTTACTGATGTGACATGACTCAAAATGAGAAGAAACACAGTGGCTGCAACAATGGGCTGAAACATAAAAGGATGGTGTGCATGGCACAGTGCCAGGGGTGCTTCATTCTGCTGTATATAGGGTCACAATGAGTCAGACCTGACTCCAAGGCACCCAACAAGAACAAGATACATGTGCTAAATAAGCACGATTTTTGTATATCCATTATATCCCAGAGGAGTCTGAACAACTTAAAAGCCAGTATGAGAAGCCTCAGTGCCTGCCTGCTTGTGGGACCCCTATCCAGTGGTCTCAGGACACTCCAGACACAAACATGTGGGTACATATGTGCCTCCAGTGTTCTTGAAGCCCCTGGCTGGCATCATGCCTCTTACGGTTTGGACCTAAATTGTCCTGTAAATGTTATGTCATTTGGTGCCCAGTGGGTGGCGCTGTCCTGGGAGGTTGCCGAACTTTGGGAGGCAGGCCTTTGGTGAAAGTAGCTCCCAGGAGGTGGGCCTTTGGAGGGTTTTCCCCCTATCCCCCAGGCTTAGCTCACTCTTTGTCTTTTCCTAGCCTGCCATGCTGTGAGATCCTTTGCCACAGGTTCTGAGGCTGCCATGTCTGCCTGCTGCCATTATCGACTTATCTACTGTGAGCTCCCAATAAACTTCTTCCCCTATAAGTTCATTTGGGTTAGTTTTTTTGCTACACTTAGGACATCTGATTGATCCAATGCCCTGCTTCACTGTGCTGTGGGGAAGCTGCCCGGCCACCTTCATGCCCTAGGTGGCTATCTCCATGCCCAGAGCTGGGAGCCACAGCTACTGGGTGAGTCGATGCACAGCCTTGCAGAGCCTGCTGGTCCTATGTGGCCTCCTGCTGACTCTGAGATGTGGCCACCCCTTCAGATATTGAGATACATACACAGGATTCCTTGGTCTTCTCTGGCTGGGTCCAGTTGTCACCTGAGAACCCAGGGGTTTCAGAGCTTGCTATCTCTTTAGAAAAAGCCAGCAGCACCCCCGAGTCCCACAGAGACTGTGGGGTCAGCTACCCTCTGGACTCACGTGACCAAGCCTGTGTTGTCACTGCTGCCCACCTCTCTGGGCCCTCAGTCAAGGGAAGTCTGCCCGGTCGGAGCCCCCTCGGTCCTGGGTGCAGCAACTCAGCCCTTGTGGTCAGTTCACATGGGGTGCTGCGAGTCTCTGGGACTCACTGGTAAAGGCATCCTGATGGGCTGGTTGTTGCTGTTAGGTGCTGTCAAGTCATTATCCGACCCATAGCGACCCTATGTACAACAGGCGAAACACTATTGTCAGTGCTTCTCTGCTGTTCATAGAGTTTTCAATGGCAAATTTAATTTTGGGTGTGGGTTGCCGGGTCCGTCTCCTAAGCCTACAGCATATGGTGTTCCCAGGCAGTCTCACATCCAAGTACTAGCCAGGCCCCACCCTGCTTAGCTTCCGAGATCTGACGGGATCGGATGCCACAGGGCTATGGCTGCAGGTGTATTCTGATAGGTAAGACAGGCAAATGCAGAAAAAATCGAATCATTAAAGCTGGGGAGAGGGATGATGGTGCAGGGGTGCGGGGGCCACAGCAGGGGGTTGTGGGGGGCGGGTGGCTCCATCTTCAGCCTGCTACTCCCCGGGGAGGGCGGGGTTCTCCTGTTTAACTCTCATTTGTCTAACACTTGTCTCCAACAACTTATAAGAAGTGCATCAGCAACAGCTCCTATTTATCTACTCCCCGCGAGAGCTCTGGACTGCAGGTTGGCGTGGATTAGTTCAGTTCATTGCCAGCAAATCTCAAGGACATTGGGCTTTTCCTGCAGAGTAAAGATGAGAGGAGCAAGACTCAGAGAGGCAGGAGACTGGCCATGTGAGAGGTGGATGCCCTGGGGCCTGGCTGGCCGCTGGCTCTTTGCTGGAAACCCCCACCCCATGGTTGGGACTCTGGTTTCCTTGCTCAGCCTTGTCCCCAGCTGATGGCAGGGGACCTGGACACTGCAGGCTCAGTGAACAAGGCAGCGGGGAAGGAAGGGAGGACGGAAGGGGCCGGGTGACCTCATTTCCCATCTGCCATGTGGATTGTGGTTACAGTGTCCCCACGCTCCATTTCTCTGCTAGGACAGCACTCGGCCAGGTCCAGTGCTACAGTGAGGCCCCTCCCTGCCTGTAAAACTCCCAGGTCCTTTCCCACCTCTGCCACGGGGCCTCAGGCACTGGATCTGGCCCCAGACAGCAGGGCAGCGTTAAGGAGCAGCTCTCGTGGCCCACCGTGGAAGAGCCCACAGCCTGCGGCTCCTGGCCTCCCAGGGGCAGGCGCACGTGAACTCTGGGGCTTCTCACTTTGAAGGGGACAGGCCAGGGTGGTCCAGCCACCAAGGAGGGTGGTACCTGGGCCGCTAGCCAGAGACCCAGGGCCCCGGCTCCTCGGTGCTTATGCAGCAAGAGGGGGGTGGTGCCCAGACACTCGTCATGCCCTAGGAAGTTCAAGCCCCTGCCAGCCTGTGACATACGTAACATCATTTAATGGAAAAACATTAGACAAACACAGGCCAGCAGGTTTCCAGGGGCCCTGGGTATCCCTGGCAGGTGCAAAGATGTTGGACAGAAAGCTGAGGTGCCGGGGAAGGCGCCAGGTCTGGCACAGGAGCCTGGGGAGGGCTCTGGCTCTGCACATGCACTGATGCTTGTGACAGGTCCCCACCTGTGCATTGGCGTGTAGGCGATGCTGACCCTTCCCCTGCAGCTCCCAGGATGGGTTTGTTGTTGTCAGGTGCCGTCAAGTCAGTATCTGACTTACAGCGACCCTACGTACAACAGGGGAAACACTATTGTCAGTGCTTCTCTTCTGTTCATAGGGTTTTCAATGGCAAATTATTTTGGGGGAGTGGGTTTCTGGGTCCGTCTCCCAAGCCTACAGCACCTGGTGTTCCCAGGTGGTCTCCCATCCAAGGACTAACCAGGCCGGACCCTGCTTAGCTTCCGAGATCTGATGGGATTGGATGCCACAGGGCTGCCCCAGAACCTGGTGTCTCCAGAAAAATGGACGTGTCTCCAGGGAGGTCATGGTGTGCAGCCCGCCCAAGAGGTCCAGCCACCTCAGGTGGATGTTAACCCACAGAGTGCCAAGGACCAGAGGCCACAGAGGCCTACCCATCCCAATGCACCCCTCTCTTGGGGCCCAGGTGGACCCAGCGTGGAGCGCAGTCCCCGCCTTGCTGCCTGGTGCCTGGCTCTGTGCTGTGGGGCTCTGGGCCCCTGTGGCATGGGGTGAGTTGTCACAGCGCTGCCCCAGTGCTTTGGCGTCCCCTCTCGCTGTACATGTGGGCTCGCTGCCGTCTCACAGTCTGCGTCAGACCCCCTTCCTCTCACGTGCCAGGACTTGAGGGACCCTGCGCCACGTTGTGAGTAAGAGGACTTGTCATGCCCCGAGGGACAGCCCGGGACAGTTTCTTGAGCAGTGATTGCAAAACATGGGACAGTTACCCTGCTGCTCAGAGACTGGCGGTCCAGCCCCACAGGTCCCAGGCGTGGAGGTGCTTTAGGAGACCTGAGGAAGGGCACAGCTTCTTCTACGCCAGCTCATGGGGAAGCAGGCATCTCGGAGCAGGCTGGGGAGGGAGACGCGCCCCAGGATTTATGCTGCCCCTTCCCCCAGGAGCCCCGGCTCTCACAAATCCCATCATTCCAGCTTTTTATGTACTCATTACAGTGGTTTGGGAAGCATTTCCGAATGAGACAGGCATTAGCTTAGCTTATAAAATTAAAAATAAACTGTAACAGCTTTAATGATGTTGTATTAAATGCCAGACCTAATAATACCTCACATTACTTTAATACTTTATGGCTCTGAATGCACTTTTAAATAACTTTTCGTCTTGTGCGAGTCTCAGAACAGCCCCATCTGACGAGGGCTTGCTGGCCGGTCTCTCGCATGGGGCAGCTGGAGTGTGGGCTTGGCTGGCCGGTGGAAGGGCTGATTTCCTGGCTCCCGCTGTAGGTCCTGGACAGAGGTTCCAGGTCTGACTGAGGCCGTGGAGCTGGCCCAGCTGGGACCATCTTGTCTAGACCCCTCCTGAGACCTTGGCCACTTTCTGATTCCTCGGGCCGCAGCTCTGAGTGGCCACTTCTGCCCTCACCAGCAGCTCCAGGAGGACAGGGACGTGGACACCTCCCCACCATCTCTCACCTGACCATGGAGGGCAGGGTCCCATGGCGACCACTGAGATCCTCCTGTCCTCGGGGTGTGGTTATGGTCGGCTGAGCGCAGGCTTTGGAAAGGCCCAGGTCCTTTCCCACCTCTGCCTCTGTCCAGCCGCATGACCTCAGGCAAGTTCCCCTGGCCAGATGGGGAGGAGGTCACACAGCCTCATTATTCCTGGAGGCAGCCAAGAGCTCCCCCTGGAGGCCGGTGGCCTCCCTTTTCCTCTCCATCTCATTCTTAGGCAATGGCGGCAGTTGGTGGACGATCCTCCCTGGCAACAGTGGGGGGAGCACATGGATGTCGCCCCCTAGTGTCTTCTCCACACCGAGTCTCAGTCCTTACCACACCTTGGAGTGGGCTGCTGCCAGCTGGTGAGCAAAGGGAATCCAGGTGACCCCTACCCACTGTGGCTACTGCAAGGAGGGCCACGCAGGGCTGGGTGCAGTTGACAGGGCTGAGCTCTCATCTGCAGCGTAGGGAGGCTCCCTTCCATGGGCTCTGAAGCTTTGGAGGCCTGAGATCCAGGGTTGGAAGCAGGAGAGCCTAGGTCATTTCCAGGTATCAGAGCAAGACTCTCGAGACATCGTGACCAGGGCCTGGTGCAGCGGCAAAGTAGGCCCGTGGTTCAATGATCATGGTCCCTGGGGGTCAGGGTGCAGGGGAACCTGGAGGGAGAGGGGCAGCAGAGCAGCAGCCCCAGCAAGAGTCAGGAAGAGCCCCTGAGAGGAAGGCATGGGGACCCCAGCCACTGCCATGCCTCCTCTGCTGGAGAAGCTTTGAGCCGGGAAGGCCCGTGTGCAGGGACAGTCAGCAGTCCTCAGGGGAATCCCACCCCGGCCTCTGTCCCACAGGCCCGAGGGAGGCCTGCATGTGCTGACCTGCCGCAGCCATCGAGGATCCCGCCTTCTCCCTGGCCATGGCCTCTGTGAGCATCGATTTTCCCAGGAACACGAGCACGCGGGGTGGTTGGTCCTGGCCCTCAGCTGGCACAGGCCGAGCAGCGTGGAAATCAGTCAAGCACAACTGTGGGGGTGACTGTGAGGATCTTTCTGCAGAAGGTTAACTAAGGAGGGTGGGGGAGACCTGCCCTGAATGTGGGCAGCAGCATCCCAGGGGGGCTTGGATGGGATAGAAGGACAAAGTGGAGAAAGCTGCCAGCGGGGCAGGCATTCTCTCTCTCTGCTTCCTGGCCGCTATGATGTGAGCTGCTCTACCGTGCTCTCTGTGCACGATGGACTGAGACCTCACACACCGTGAGCTAAGTAAGTCTTTCCTCCTCACTAGGTTGTTTATGTCAGGCGTTCTGCCACGGAGACGAGGAAGCCAGCTCACACAGCCCGTGACAGCGCTCACGGTGGGTGCAGTGCCAAGTGGGGTCACCACTGTGCTCTGCACTCCTGCTGGTGGGAATGATTTCATTAAGTAATCCCAGGGATCCTTCCTGCCAGGATTTTTGTGTCATCTCCCATAAATTGGCTTCTTTGCATAAATGATAGACATTCTTGCTCTAGACCTTAACACTCCCAGATGAAGTTTCTAATCCCATATTCCTTAGTTAGTCTTATAATTTTGGAGTGTGCAAATTACAGAGTCCTTAAAATTCCGAGGAGAAATATTTTATCAATTATATTGCCGAGCTAAAAATTACAATTCTATAAATAGCCTTAGTCATTTTAGTATAATAACATACTACAATATAATAGATTTTTAGTACAAAAATAAAATAGACTGATGTAATTTGTTTATATTGGGGGTAAATGGTTCAGAATATGGTTTCAAAATATCTGTGTAATTATCCGAGTAGGGAGGCAATGTTTTAATCCATAAGGGAATATACATTTATTATAGTTTGTAACAAAAGCTTAGCGAAAGCTGGCTGTTTTATATTCCTTCTCACTCCCAGATCAATATGGTATTTATAGCAGAGGCATCAGAGTATCGTTTGAAAATAAATTTAAAGTAAGAATAATTTTAACAAAGAATTGTTTCAAATTGAGTTCTAACCTCTAAAATAATGTCAAAAAGTCTTCAACTTTCCATTTTCAGATGATTAAAAAATATAATATATATTCTACAACTGCATAGTCATTACTAATTTTGTTAGATTTGAATGATTTTCTTCCCACAGAATACAGTTTTTCTCATTTATTTTTTGTCTGGTTTTTTTCCACCTTGGAATCATCATTTTCTCATTTTTTAAATATGCTTTTTATTTAAGACAGTTTTAGATTTACCAAAACAACATTAAGATAGTGTCAGGTGTCTAGAGACCTCACTCCTAATTTCCCTGATCATTAGCTCATACACCAGAGTGATGTGGCTACCATGGTTGGTCAATACTGCTGCACTGTTATTAACTAAACTCTGTACTTTATTCATGGGAGAAGGACGTGACAATCCACTTCCGAGGCAATCCTGAAACAACCAGCCATTGAAAACCCTGTAAGGGTCACTATGAGTCAGACATGACTCGACAGCACCTAACAACAACAACCACAACATACTTTATTCAGTGGTGGGATTTAGCTCAGCTGCTCTGTGCTCCCTGAGGACTTGGGTTTGATCCCAGCACCACAAAAATGGGAGAAGGACATGGCAATCCACTCTTGAAACAATCCCCAAACAGTCAGTCATTGAAAATCCTGTGAAGGTCGATATGAGCCCTGCCGTGACAGAACGTAACAACCACAGCAACATACTTTATTCAGACCTGAGTTTTACCTAATGCTCAACCCCCACCCCCGCCAGACCTCCCTGAAGGCTCCCACGCTATCCTGCTGCCATGGCTCCTGAATGTCTTCTGGTCTGCAGTAGTTTCTCAGACTTCCCTTCTTGCTGAACTGGAGGTTTCGAGGAGTGCTGGTCGAGCGCACTGTAGCCTCTCCCTCTATCGAGATGTGTCTCACCGTTTCCCACCATGAGACTGGGGCCAGGGGTTTCAGAGAAGGACCAAAGAGGGGAAGCGCCATTTTCCCCGTGTTTAATCAAACCTGGGTCCTGCCAGTGTGGCTTGTCACTGATGAATTTGCCTGGGATCACCTGGAGGAGGCATTGGTGGGGTTCCTCCCATGACATAGGCTCTTTTCCACCACATTTCTCATTCTGTAACCTTTGGTAGGAGGTCACTGTTTACAGCCTGTGCCTATGGAGAATGGCGTTGTGTGAAGACACATCAATCATGTAGAGCCTACAGGAATTACCTGAGATTTCTTTGCCTGTGGGATTCGTCTTTCCTTTCCCACACATTTATTCATGTCAGTATGGACACTTGGGTATTTATTTTATATGTTGGATCATAATCTAACACGTTATTAACTCAATTGGTTAAAATTGTTCCAGCTTTGGCCACTGAAGACTCTTTCCGTGGGCTCATGTGTTCCTTTAACATGTCCCATTGTGTGTGTGTGTGTGTTTGTGTGTGTGTGTGTGTGTCTCCCTGTGTGTGTGTGCATGCATGCATGCATGTTTAGCATGTCTCATATCAACCCTCACAGGATTTTCAATGGCTGTTTGGGGATTGTTTCAGGAGTGGATTGCCATGTCCTTCTCCCATTTTTGTGGTGCTGGGATCAAACCCAGGTCCTCAGGGAGCACAGAGCAGCTGAGCTTTCTGGCACCTGGAGAACGTAGGCACATCTTGTATGTATCCTGCTCTGGTCCCAGAATCAGACATTTCCCTGAAGAAGCCCTGGTTCCTTTTCTGGAAAGTGGTGCTGGAAACCAGAGTCTAGGTGCCAGGTATCCTGTTGCTGCTATGTGACATTTCCTCGGATAGAGCAGAGAGGCACATAGGTTTCCTACTCTGTGTATATGCACATAGGTCTAAGCGAGCCTATCTGCAGCCATCCACATCTACATTCAGCTAAAAAAGATGTCATGACGATCATTTCCACTCTAATCTGTTTCCATGCACATCGTTCTAGCCTACTTCCTTTGGTTATCTCTAACCTACTCCAACAGTGAGAAATGCTGTATTTATTGTTCCATTTCAATGTCCATACACGGCGCTTTTACAATTCTGACTCATGTTCCCATGGGAAACAACTATATCAATTAGAGTACAGTAGTTATCCACAGTTGCTTTTGTCCTAAGACTTCAACTACCCTCATTTCTGAAATTACTGAGGTCGATGTCTTTCTCTCATATAGTGAGGCTAATATACATATATATGCCTCACATGTCTGTCAGTTTGCTGCACTGTGGGGGCTTGTGTTTTGCTATGAGGCTGAAAGCTATGCCACCAGTATCTCAGATACCAGCAAGGTCACCCATGCTGGACAGGTTTCAGCTGAGCTTCCAGACTAAGACACACTAAGGAGTAAGCACTGGCAAACCACTCCCAAAACAACGAGTCATTGAAAACCCTATGAATAGTAAAGAAACACTGTCAGGTATAGTGCTAGAAAATGAGCCCCCCAGATTGGAAGGCACTCAAAAGACAAATGGGGAAGAGTTGCCTCCTCAAAGTAGAGTCTACCTTGATGGTAGAAATGAAGTAAACCCTAGCGATCTCCATTTGCTGATGCGGCATGACTCAAAATGTGGAGAAACAACTGTAAACATCCATTAATAATTAGAACATGGAATGCACATGGTATGAATATAGGAAAATTAGAAATCATTAAAAAAGAAATGGAGCACATAAACATTGACATTCTAGGCATCAGTGAGCTAAAATGGACCAGCATGGGTCATTTTGAGTCAGATAATCATATGGTCTACTATGCTGGGAATGACAAA
>VMDO01008830.1:37077-81301 GCA_007922755.1 Pedetes capensis
GGGGAAGCCAAGGTAGTGCAGGCACTCTCTCTCTCCCTCTGTCTGTTTCCTAGCTGCTGTGATATAAACTATTCTATTCTGATACACCCTATCCGCCATGATGGACTGCAGACTCTGAAACCATGAGCCAGAATAAATCTTTCCTTTTTCAGTAATTTGTTCACACTAACAACACATTTTTCCTAGATTATGTTTTCGTTGTTGTATCTAAAAATGTATCACCAAACCTGAGGTCACATATAAGTCTTCCAAGGCTTTGTCTTCCTTCTTCTGTCTTATGTGTTTTCTTCATTCTTTGTCTATAGTTTTTCAATTTTCTTTTAGATCCATCATTTAAAAGGCTTAAAGTCAATGTCTAGGTTTATGCTTTTAAAATATGGATAGCCAATTGTTACAGCACAATTTATCGAGAAGACTCTCTTTTGTATACTAAATTGCCTTTGATCTTTTGCCAAAGATGAATTGACTATATTTATGCGTGGTTTCAATTCTTTTCCATTGATCTCTCTATTTTTGTCAGCAAAATAGTATTGTGTTTGTTATTCTATACCTTTTCTCTTTTCATATAAAGTTTAAAATCAATTTGCCTATATATAAAATAGCTCACTGGAATTTTGATTTGGATTGTATCAAAGATGTAAGTCAAATCTGAGAAATGTAACATCTGAATAACACTAGGTCTTTCAATCTATGAATGTGATATATCTTTCCATTTATTTAGAGGTTTTGTGGTTTTCTTCATATTTTTGTTGTTGTTGTTAGGTGCCATCAAGTCATGTCCAACTCATAGTGACCCTCATAGGGTTTTCAATGGTAGATTGTTTTGGGATTGCCTCGGGAGTGGGTTGCCACAGCCTTCTCCCATTTTTGCAGGGCTGGGAATCAAACTCCGGACCTCAGAGACTGCAGAGTGGCACTCTACCAACTGAGCTAAATCGCAGCCTCTTCATATTCTAGGGGTGCCAAAAATGTATACACATTTAAAAAGATGTTATATATGTATTACTTTTGAAGGTGAATTGAATTATAGCAGCAAGGTATAGTATAATGTTCTGGATTATATTTCTACTATCACATTAGAAGGTGGGTATGATGCATTCTAAATACAGAAAAGTGGAAAGTTTTCTTCCAAAGATGTCTCTACATTTTTTGGCACCTTCTGCAGACCTTATACATATATGGTTAGGTTTATACATAAATATTTCATGTATTGGTGCTACTGTAAATAATATTGCTTGAAAATTTCTCATTATAATTGTTCATTGTTGACATCTAAGAAAGCAATTGACTTTTTGTATATTATCCTTCTGTGCTCTTTCTAAAATCGCTTATTATTTGTAAGGGTTATTTTGTTGATATTTGGGGACCTTTATATAGGTAATATGTCATCTGTAAAGAAAAGTAGTTTTACTTTCTCATTTCAAATGAGGAGTGTAAAGACATTCTTCCTTATTCCTAATCACATGGAAAAAGTGGCCTATTTCTCACCGTTAAGTGTGGTATAGTTTGTAACTTTTTAAAGAGATTATTTATCAAGTTAAGGAAGTTCTCCCCCTATTCCTAGTTTGATGAGAGTCTTCATCGTGAATTGGTGTTGCATTTTGTCAAATTGTTTTTAGCATTGATGAATAGCACGTGAGTTTTCTCCTTTTGACAATTGCTGTGATAGAATTACATCCATTGATTTTGGGATGATGAATTAGTCTTGCATACTGAAATAAATCCCACTCAACTAATGTTGTGTAATTACTTTATGCTGTATGTTGTTGGATTTGACTTGATGTTATTTTGATGACTTATTATGAGAGATTTTCCAATGTAGTTTTTCTTCTTGTTGTCTGTTTTTTCTTTGGATATTACTGGAAGGATAGCTTCAGAGAATGACTTAGGAGCTTTTCCCTCTACTCTGACACAGGAAGACCTCGTAGATAATTGGTGCCATGTTTTCCTTAAGTGCTTAGTAAAATTCATCAATAAAATCACTGGGACTCATTTTTCGTTTTGTTTTGTTGTTGTTGTAAGTTATTTAATTAATATAAATTTTTATTTAATTCACTTAATAGATATATACCTATTCAAGCTGATTTATGATCCATTTCTCATACTGTAACTTTTGGTGGCTATGTCTTTCTGGAAATTGATTCATCTAAAATATCAAATATGTGGATGTGGCATTGTTTATGTTCTTTTATTTTTATTGTAATGTCCCTAGGTTTGGTAGTAATGGCCTCTATTTCATTCATGATGCTGATAATTTGTGTTCTTTCTTGATTTCTTGAAATATAAGTTTATTGATATTATGAAATTTTCAAAGAAGCAATTTTTAATTTTGTTGATTTTCTCCATTCTTTTCCTGGCTCAGTTTCATTAATTTCTGCTCTGTTTAGTCTGATTATTTTTATTGCTCTTGCTTTAGGATTAAATTTCACTTCTTTTCCTGAATTCTTCTTATTGGAACTTAGATTATTGATTTTAGGTCTCTCTTCTTGTCTATGATACGATACATATTTAATCGTACAGATTTCTTTTTAATCACTAATTTTACTACCTTCCACAAATTTGAATGGCTTGTTATTTTTGTTTCATTCAAAATTTTGTTAAATTCCTCCTGTGATTTCTTCTTCAATCTGTGCATCATTTAGAAGTCTAATGTGCAATATCCAAGTATTTCAGGGTCTTCCAGCTGTCTTTCTGTTGGTGACTTCTTTCCGAGAACAAACTTTTTGATTTCTCATCTTTTCAATGCGTTTAGGTGCACTTATGGCCTGGAATGTGACTGCTCTTGGCGAGTGTTCACTGTGAACTTGAGAAGAGTGTGTATTCTGCTGTTTCTGGGTTGAATGTTCTATAAATGTCAATGAGATGCAGTTGATTGATGGTGCTGTTCAGGTCAACTCTACCTTTAATGATTTTCTGCCTGCTTGATCTATCCATTGCTGACAGAGGGGTGTTGAAGGCTTCCAGTGTAATAGAGGATTTGTCCATTTCTCCTTTCACTAGTTGGCTAAAGCATTTTGACACTGTTGGGTATGCATGCTTTTAAAACGGCTATGTCTTCTTGGAGAATCGACTCCTGTATCATTATGTATTGTCTGTCTTCATCTTGATAATTGTTCTTGTTCAGGAGTCTGCTTTGGTTGAAATAGGACTACTGTTCCAGCTTTCCTTGAGTCAGTGGGAGCATCATGTGCCTTTGTCCCTTCTGTGCTTTTAATCTGAGTGTTTTTATGTAAATTGGGTCTCTTGTAGAGAACATGGATTTGAGTCTGATTTTTTTTATCCACTCTGACAGTCTCTGTGTTTCAGCTGGTATATTTAGACCATTCACATTTAACATGATTTTTACATAATTATATTAGTAGCTACTACATTTGTGTTTTAATTACACTTTTTCTTGTTCTTTTTTAAGTTCTCCCTCCCTTTCTTTTGCCTTCTCTAATTTCAACTATTTTATAAGGTTACATTTCCCCTCCACTCTTAGTTTATCTATTGTACTACTTTCAAAATAGGGGCTGGGATTTAGCTCAGTTGGTAGAGCGCTGCGCTGCAGTCTCTGAGGACCCGAGTTCCATTCCCAACACCACAAAATGGGAGAAGGACCTGGCAATCCACTCCCGAGGCAATCCCAAAACAGTCAGCCATTGAAAACCCTATGAAGGTCGCTGTGAGTCAGATACCGACTCGACAGCACCTAACAACAACAACAACACTTTCAAAATATTTTTAAAGTTGTCTTCCCTGGAGTAGAGTGTGGCTCACGCATCTGTAACCACCCTGGATCTGTTCAGGTGGCACTACACTGCCTCACGGGCAGCATGGCCCACCTGAGATGGCAGAGCCTCACTCACCCCACCCCGTTCCTTCTGCCATCTCACTAATCTGTGCACTGTCATTGATATTATTACTTTGAACTGTTACTTTTTGAATCAATTAAGAATAAATGCAATAAAAGTTCTGTTTTACCTTCATTTGTTCCTTTTTCAATGCTCTTCCTTTCTTTATTGAACCTCAGTTTCTGGCCTGTATCATTTTTTGATAGCCCTAAAGAACTTCTTTTAACATTTATTGGGGGGCATGTCTTCTGGTGACAGATCCTCTTGATTTGGTTTGTCTGAAAAAAAATCAGCATTTCTTCTTCACTTTTTACTTTAAATTTTTATATTTATTTTACTTTTGATTAATATGCATTCATTGCACTGTTAATGGGGTTTCCTATAAATGGCATCCTGCAGCTGTAGCCCTGTGGAATCCGATCCCGTCAGATCTAGGAAGCTAAGCAGGGTTGGGCCTGGTTAGTACCTGGATGGGAGACCACTTAGGAACACCAGAAGCTGCAGGCTGGGAGACGGACCTGGAAACCCCCTCCCAAAAATCAATCCGCCATTGAAAACCCTGTGAACAGCAGAGAAGCACTGACAATAGTGTTTCCCCTGTTGTACAGAGGGTCGCTATGAGTCAGATACCTACTCGACGGCACCTAACAACAACAACAATAAATGGCAACCTGTGAGTATGGTGTGTACTGATCAAATCCAGTTTCTATTTATCCACACTTCTCCTCTTCTGAGCCTCTAATAACTACTATTCTACATTTACATCCACTTTCTTTAGCTTCCTCATAGGAGACAGAACATGTGGTACTTGCCTTTCTGTGCCTGGCTCATCTCACTTAATGTAACGCCCTGGAGCTCCATCCATTTTGCCACAAATGAGAGGATTCCATGTTTTATTACCGTTGCATAATATTCCATTGTATGTATATATATATA
Source organism: Pedetes capensis (assembly GCA_007922755.1). NCBI lineage: Eukaryota > Metazoa > Chordata > Mammalia > Rodentia > Pedetidae > Pedetes > Pedetes capensis. The sequence continues at coordinate 41,847 of VMDO01008830.1, forward strand.
TATATATACATATTATATATATATGTATATGTATATACATATACATATATATATAATATATATATATAATATACATATATATTATATTCTTTGAAGGATAATTTCATTGACTATAGAATTCTGGAAGTGTTTTTTTTTTTAAACACTTTAATTCTTTCCCTTCACTCTCCTCTGGCTAGTTTGGTTCCTGGCGAGTCTACTGAATTAATATTTTTCCTCTCACATAAGTGTTGTGTTTTTCTCTGGTTTCTTCAGGTTTTGCTTTCTTTAAAGTTTGCTGATGTCTAAATATAACATGAATGTGATGTTCCTAGATGTATTTTTTTTTTCTTTTTCAACCCTTACTAGCTGCTCAGTGAGCTTCCTGGATCTGTGGATTCGTGTCTACCATTAGTTTTGAAAAATTCTCAGCTATTATTATTTCAGACTTCTTTCTCATCTGCTCAGTCTTTTCTTTCTGGTATTGTAGTTGCACAAAGAGTTACACTTTGCCATAGTCTCAATGTTTGTGTGTCCCCAAAGTTCATCTGTTGAAACTTAGTCCCAGCGTGACATTTTTTGGAGGTAGGATGTGATGAGGTCATAACGGCAGACCTGTCACACAGGAGATTAATACTTTCCTAAAAGGGATGTGAGAGAGATCCCCTGCTTCTCTCACCAGATGAGGATAAAGCCACTGTCTAAGAGCCAGAAAGCAGCCCTCACTGTATACAGTCTGTTGGTGCCTTGATCTTGGTCTGTAAAGAATAAACTTCTGTTGTTTATAACCCACCAAGACTATGGCATTTTGTTATAATAGCCTAGGCAGACTAGGACACACCTTTGAAACCACCACAAACTTCTTAGAGGATCCACTTCTTCTGTTTTTCCTTCTTGCCTCCCAGCATGGCAGATTCCTTCCTCCTTTCCCATCCTTAATCTCCCTGCCTCTTGGCTCAGTCATGACCATGCTGCCAATCAGCCCACCAAAGCTGTTCTTATTTCTGGCAGACAGTTTTTATTTCTGGTGTTCCTTTGTCTTTTTTTATTTTTATTTTATTTTATTTTTTGTGGTACTGGGGGTTGAACCCAGGGCCTCGCGCCTGCATGCTCTGCAAGTGCTGGACCACTGAGCTGCACTCTCAGCCCATTTTTTACTTTCTGAGACAGGGTCTCGCTAAGTTACGCAGACTGCCTCTGGTCTCGAATTTGCAATCCTCCTGCCTCTGCTTCCCAAGCCGCTGGGATTACAGGCGTGTGCCACCGTGTCCGGCTGTGTTCCTTTGTCTTGCAGGTCACGGTCCCTCCATGCTCTCTTGACCACCTTTTCCAGTGGCGCCTTGGTGGAGAACCATCCTGTCTCTCCATCCCCTGTCTCAGGGTTCCGGAATCTGTGCTGCATCTGATGCAGATCTGAAGCTTGATTTGTCTCCAGCCTCTGTGTTTTGACAAAAAGCAGCAAGAGAAACTTATTGGTTTTTTGAGGAGAGCTGGGTACATTGCCTGAGTACCTGGAACGGCTGTAGGACTTTGACCTGAACTTCCTGTTTTCCAGCCAGGAGCGGAGCTGTACCTGATGCTCCCTGGAGCTCACAGCGCCAGAGCCTTCATGACCTAACATCTGAAAATGCACCCCAACCTGATTCTTAAACCTGCCGCTGTCGCCCTGCGGCATCCGATCCCGTCAGATCAGGTCAGGCCTGGTTACTACTTGGATGGGAGACGGCCTGGGAACACCAGGTGCTGTAGGCTTGGGAGACGGACCTGGCAACCCACTCCCAAAAAGCAACCTACCATTGAAAACCCTATGAACAGCAGAGAAGCACTGACAATAGTGTTTCGCCTGTTGTATGTAGGGTCACAATGAATTGGACACCGACTTGATGGCACCTAACAGCAACAACAACCACCCGATTCTTGACACTAAGATGTGTTTCTGAACCCCCGGCCCCCTCTTCCCTGTCCTCCTGTCAAATTGTCCAGAGCACGTCTGACACTCACGTTGCCCACAGTTGGGGCAGTGACAAGAGGCAGGCCTTGTCTTTCTCCCTGTCGGCTCCAGATGCAGGAACCCTGGCCCACAGGGAACTCTCTTTGGGAAGCCCTGGCTGCAGTTCAGGGAGGCCAAGGCTGGGATTTAGCTCAGTTGGTAGAGCGCTGTGCTGCAGTCTCTGAGGTCCCAAGTTCAATTCCCAGCACTGCAAAAATGGGAGAAGGACGTGGCAACCCAATCCCAAGGCAATCCTGAAACAGTCAGCCATTGAAAACCCTATGAGGGTCGCTATGAGTCAGATACTGACTCGAGGGCACCTAACAACAACAACAAGCACACTGGCATTTATTCCCACACCTCCTCCTGCCTCTGCCTCCCAAGCCGCTGGGATTACAGGCATGCACCACCGTGCCCGGCTGTGTTCCTTTGTCTTGCAGGTCACCGTCCCTCCCTGCTCTCAGGCCGAGGTGGCCAGCCTGTCTTCCTCCTGGCCCTCCGGTAGCCCTCAGGGACACTAGGATGGCAGAGATCCGTGGCTGGTTGGGGAGGACTGGCGGGGGGTGGGCAGCTCCTGGGTGGGGCAGACGCCTGCAGGAAGCTCAGACTGTGTGACCCACGATTCCCTTATTGTCCGGGGCACAGAGGCTTCTGTGAGCCACACAGCCCCGTCAGCACAAGCCCAGCACATCTTTGTTTTCCCAAGGTCCTTGCGTAGGGCCCGCTACCATGTACGCATTTAGCAAATGTTTGCTGAGTGAAAGAATGGAAATTATATCCTGGAATTTTGAGAAATGCCGTCCTGGGGATGATAATGAGCAGATAGCATAATTAAAGCCAGATGCCAAGGAGATCTTTACGGGTCTCCGGGGACGACATTCCCATCATTTATTTGGTAAGAATTGCTCTCTGTTCCATCTTGAAGCCAGCGCTTTCCTGGCACTGGAAACCCCGTCTAAAGAGCATTTAATTCCAGTGAAGCTTTTCTCACTTCCTGCTCATGATCCAACTTGACTCTGGGCCAATCCGGATTGGCCCCGTTTCCTGCAAGCCTGTCTCGCCCGAGTCAGCCCTGCTGGGCAGCCGGGCTTCTTGTCCTCAGAAGCCACAGTCAGGACAGGGAACAGGTGACGGCTGGTGTCATTGTGACCCCACCTGCCTCATGTTGCCTGCAGAGCTTCCCTGAGGTGGGGCTGACACCCCACAGAGGAGGCAGGAGCCCCTGTCCAGGGAGGGGAGAACGCACTGGCAGCTGGAGCAGGTGAGGAGGGTGGAAAGGCGCTGGCTGGACGGAGCTTTGGAGGCGGGGCACGGGGACGCACTGGGACGGCATTGTGCTGCAGGGTCCAGAGGGCAGGAGAAGGGGACAGAAGAAGCACTCCGGGGCAGCTGGCCCTGCTGCCAGCCTTTCTCAGGGAAGAAGCTTTCTGGAGGCACTGCAGCCCTGAAGCAGGGACGCTGAGAGTTGGATTTTGGACTCAGGAAGTCCACAAATGTATCAGACATTCAGTGTTGATAAGGCCACGGTGTTTGCCCGTTGTGGATCCCGTGGCCAAGGGCAGGATTCAGAGTCATCTGCAGGAGGCGGTGTTAGAAGCCATGGGATCGGGTGGGGGAGTCTCCATGGCACACACTAGAGATGGCCGGGGCTGAGTCCTGAGGCACAGCAGGGCTGAGCGTCGGGCGAGAGAGGAACACAGGAGCCTGTGGAGTCCTGAAAGGCACTGGAACTCATTTCCAAAAGAAAGTGGGGCACTCACCAAACCGAAAGCTTCCCAGAAGAACAGTGATGTGGGTGTTTTTAAAAGGGAAGTGATGCTGTGTGGGGCACCAGGACAGCTGCTGGGGAATCCAGTGACTGCGAGGCTGAGGCAGGAGGACGGCGAGTTCAAGGCCAGGGCTGGCTTGCACGACTTAGCAACACCCTGTGTCATGGTGAAAAATAAGGGGCTGGGGTGTAGGTCAGTGTAAGAGCACTTGCCTAGTGTGTGCTGGCCCTGGGGTCAACCCCCTCGTACTGCAAAAATAAGAAAAGAAAGAAAGAGAAAAAAGAAAGAAAAAAAGAAAGAAAGAGAGAGAAAGAAAAGGAAGGAAGGAAAGAAGGAAGGAAAAGAGAAGGGAGGAAGGGACAGAGGGAGGAAAGAAGGAAGGGAGGGAGGGAAGAAAGAAGGAAGAAAAGAAGGAGAGCAAGAGAAAGAAAGAAAAAGAAAAAGAAAGAAAGAAGAAAGAAAGAAAGAAAGAAAGAAAGAAAGAAAGAAAGAGGAGGGAGGGATGGAGGGAAGGAAGAAAGGAAGAGAGAGGGAAGGGAGGGACAGAGGGAGGAAAGAAGGAAGGGAGGGAGGGAAGAAAGAAGGAAGAAAAGAAGGAGAGCAAGAGAAAGAAAGAAAAAGAAAAAGAAAGAAAGAAAGAAAGAAAGAAAGAAAGAAAGAAAGAGGAGGGAGGGATGGAGGGAAGGAAGAAAGGAAGAGAGAGGGAAGGGAGGGACAGAGGGAGGAAAGAAGGAAGGGAGGAGGGAGGGAAGAAGGAAGGAAGGAGAGTGAGAGAAGAAAGAAAGAAAGAAAGAAAGAGAAAGAAAGAAAGAGAGAGAGAGAAGAGGAGGGAGATATGGAGGGAGGAAGTAAGGGAGACAGAAAGGAAGAAGGAGGGAGGAAAGAGGGAGGAAGGAGGGAGGAAGGAAAGGAGGAGAGCAGGCTGCAGAAGCCAGAATGAAGTGTGTTCAGCAGAGGATGTGTGAAGTAGGGCGGCGACGTTGGTGGCCCCTGAGCGAGCTGTGTGGAGGACACACAGACGGTGAGACAGTCGCTAGAGGCAGAGACGAAGTCAGTGGTGACTCGCTTGATTTTTCAGCGTTGTGAGATGTTGCAGTGCTGGCACCCACTCCTTGGGATTTTGTTTTTTTAATGTAACTTGGCTCAAGTAGTTTTTCTGCCAGTACAGAGGGCGTGGCCCATGTGCGTTTCTGTCCCTTGGAAAGAGAGGAGATGGTGGGGCAGCAGGTCACATACAGCTGGGCACCTCTGGGGACCTAAAGGAGCACTGGCTTGTGTACGAGACCCGTAACCCACCGAGACACCTGGGCTGAGGAAGAGGCAGATCCTGTCTCCCAATGCCGCCTGAGATGCTGGGGGGCAGAGGGGTGAAGCACACGCTCTGCGGGCCACTGAGCTTGTGGGATTGCTAGGCAATCACTGCCCACTTGATAGAGTGGTTAATGTGAATCCAGCCAGGTTTGGGGGTTTACCGAAGTCCATCCAGCAGCCTGGCGGGTGGAGTGGAGGAGAAGGGGGTCAGCATGTCAGGGGAAAATAGGGCTGACGGGGCTGAGACCCCTCCACGATGATCCTCCATGATGATCCTCCATGATGGTCCTCCATGATAATCCTCCATGATAATCCTCCACAATGATCTTCTATGATGGTCCTTCATGATGGTCCTTCATGATGATCCTCCATAATGATCCTCCATGATGGTCCTCCATGATAATCCTCCACGATAATCCTCCACGATGGTCCTCCATGATGATCCTCCATGATAGCCCTCCATGATAGTCCTCCATGATAATCCTCCATGATGATCCTCCATGATGATCCTCCACGATGATCCTCCATAATGATCCTCCATGATGGTCCTCCATGATAGTCCTCCATGATGATCCTCCATGATGATCCTCCATGATAGTCCTCCATGATGATCCTCCATGATAATCCTCCACGATGGTCCTCCATGATAGTCCTCCATGATAATCCTCCACGATGGTCTTCTATGATGGTCCTTCACGATGATCCTTCATGATGATCCTCCACGATGGTCCTCCACGATGGTCTTCCATGGTGATCCTCCATAATAGTCCTCCACAATGGTCCTCCCTCCATGATGGTCCAGTTGAGTAAAGGTGGAAATAGGGCGTCAGGTGCGGGGTCTCGAAAAGGGGGTTGGTGGTGCAGGTAACGCCACATCAGGACCAGGCTGTGGGCAGGAAAGGGGTTTCTGCATGGAGGATGGGACCGCCCGGGGTGTGGAGGGACCGCACAGAGGAAGACGCCGCCAGAAGCAGGGAGAGCAAGCGAGGACACTGCCCTGGACCCCGTCATGGAGGACAGGTGGGGCAGCAGTGGAGACAAGGGCTGCCACAGGGCTGGCAGAGGGCGACCACTGCTGGGGCAGCTGACGGATCCACGCACTCAAAGCAGTGGATGTTCAGATGAGCGAGAAGCTAGCGGCAAAAGTGTCAGAGGACACTGGCCACACTCCTCGGCCCGGCTCCTGGTGTGAACTGAGCGGTCCTGGGGTGACAGAGACACAGGGAAGTTGGGGTTGCCGAAGACGGTGCCGGGACCGGCCTAGGGCCTGATGTGTGGCGTCCTCAGGGCCAGGTTCGTGGACTCACGGGTCAGGAATGAGCCTGGGAAGCCACACCAGGTAAATGAAAGCGAAAGTTTTACTTAGAAGAGTGATCAGCCAGAAAGGGGTGGGGAAAGGGAAAGCCAGGGGAGAAGGTCACAAGACCAGAACCCATGAGTGTACCGGTGGCCAGCTCCTGGTGGCCGTCTGGGGGGTCTTACAGGGTGAGATGGGGGCCCTGCCCTAGGGCATCTATGACTGGGCCTTTCCAGCCTAGCTGTCCCCTGGTGTTCAGTTGGCTCAGCCAGCCTCTGGTTGGCCCCTAAATCGGCACTGGCAGGCATTTCCTTGCCCAATCCCTTACTGGTAATGTTTTTATTTCTTTTTTACCCAATGATAGTCAACCTTGTAGCCATAGCACTGTGGCGTCAGATCTCGGAAGCTAAGCAGAGTCGGGCCTGGTTAGTGCTTGGATGGGAGACCGCCTGGGAACACTAGGTGCTGTAGGCTTGGGAGACGGACCTGGCAACCCACTCCTAAAAAACAATCAGCCATTGAAAACACTATGAATAGAGCCGGGTGTGGTGGCACATGCCTGTCATCCCAGTGGCTCAGGAGGCGGAGGCAGGAGGATTGCAAGTTCGAGACCAGAGGTAGTCTGCATAACTGAGTGAGACCCTGTCAAAAAAGTAAAAGTAAAAACATGGCCCAAGGGTGCAGCTCAGTGGTCCAGCACTTGCAGAGCATGCAAGCGCAAGGCCCTGGTTTCAACCCCCAGTACCAAAACAAAACAAAACAAAATAAATCAAAGCAGTATGAATAGCAGAGAAGCACAACAATAGTGTTTTGCCTGTTGTACATAGGGTCACTATGAGTCGGACACTGATTGGACTTCACATAACAACAACAAGTCAAGGGCCAATAGAAATAAGTTTTTTTTTTTTTTTTAATGTAACTTGGCTCAAGTAGTTTTTCTGCCAGGATCTGCCCTCTACAATCATCGATGACTCCCTAGTCCTCTTTCTTCGTGGTTCCCCTTTCAGTGGTGGCCCCCAGTGGGATTTCAAGCCAGAAAAGTGAGGACACCCAGTGAAAAGGCTGGAGGTGCAGGTGATGTGGGTGAGCAGAAATGCTCCAGTGACGGGATGGAGGCCCGTCAGGGAGGCTGAGGGCTGTGTGAAAGTCGGGTGTGGGCAGGGGCAGGAAGGACCTGTCTTCACAGCCTGACCATTTCTTGCCACTACTTTGGGCTGAGGCCATCGCTCCTGCAGGACCGCCTGCCCCCCATGTCCCGCATCCTCCACACAGCTGCCCCATTGTTTGAGACACTGAGTCAGTCCGCTCGATGCCCCTGCTGGAGGCCCCAGTGTCTCCTGGCTCATTCCACAGGAGCAGGGCCCCTTGCAGTGGGCAGCAGGGCTCAGTAGCTCCTGGTCTGCCTCTGCCGCTTGCTCTCTCCCTACGAACACTGTGCCATCCCCACATCCCAGAGCCCCACAGGACCTGCCCAATCCTGGGTGCTTCAGGCTCACCCCACACAAGGTCCACACAGGCACAGGGCTCTCACCTCCTTTAGGGCTTTGTTCAAACACTGATTTTGCAGTGAGGTCTTTCCTGAGTGGCTGACCAAGTGGACCCTATTTCTGCAGCTCCCCCTGCTCCCCTTTCCTGCCCTCGCATTCTCCCATGGGACAGGTGTTTCCTTATCTTGTACCTGGCTCTGCTAAACCACAAACTGTAGGGTAAGGATTTTTACCTGTGTTGGTTATAGCTTTACTCCTAGTGCTTTAAACAGAGCCCTAAACACAGAAGGGATATTAGGAATATCCGTTTAATTGATGTCAAATGCATGATTGGTGCTATTTACAACAGTAGTGATGACTAAAATATGCACCCTACATGGTTTCTGCTTTCTGTAAGATGGAGAGCTTGCAGCTATAGCCCTGTGGCATCCGATCTGGTTAGATCTCGGAAGCTAAGCAGGGTCATTCCTGGTTAGTACCTGGATGGGAGACCTCCTGGGAACACCAGAAGCTGTAGGCTTGGGAGAAGGACCTGGCAACCCCCTCCCAAAAATCAATCTGCCATTGAAAACCCTATGAACAGCAGAGAAGCACTGACAATAGTGTTTCCCCTGTTGTACAGAGGGTCGCTATGAGTCGGATACCGACTCAACGGCACCTAACAACAATAAGACGGAGAAGTTCAGTTTGAGTTTTAAATATGATCTACTTTTATTTCACCTAAATATTGCGATATGGCTGGGATTTAGTTCAGTTGGTAGAGCACTGCACTGCAGTCTCTGAGATCCCAAGTTCAATTCCCAGCACCACAAAAATGGGAGAAGGGCCTGGCAATCCACTCCTGAGGCAATCCTGAAACGGTCAACCATTGAAAATCCTATGAGGGTCACTATGAGTTGGATACCGACTCGACGGCACCTAACAACAACAACAAATATTGCAATGGATACTATTGTACAGTGATAACGTACAACATTTCGTAGTAAATGTTACACATACCACATTAGTTATAGTAAGTATCCCTTCCTCCCTCTCTTTGGGAGAAGGACCTGGCAATCCACTCCCAAGGCAATCCTGAAACAGTCAGCCATTGAAAACCCTATGAGGGTCGCTATGAGTGGGATGCCGACTCGACTTCACCTAACAACAACAACCTCCCTCTCTCTCTCTCTTTCTTTTCTTTGTTTTCTCCTTCCTTCCTTCCTTCCTTCCTTTCTTTCTTTCTTTCTTTTGCCTACTTGATCTGCCAAAGAATAACTATTTAGCTGCTAGTGGGTCCCTGACATCTTCTCTTTGCATTTCCACCTGATTTCTCTTCATCTGGTTTGATTCTGTGTCATCTGGCACATGAAGGTTCATGACTGTCATTTCATTGTATCGCAATGAACACTTAGTCAATAAGTCATTGCCTACTTTGTCCTGTTTAATTTATTTCACTTTGATTTTTGCTTTACCTTCGGTCTGTACCGCCCCTTGAGCTCTCCCTGAGGGTTGCTTGGTACATATATTTCCATCCTTTCAAGCTTAATCTTTCCAAATCTCTTTGCTTTAGTTGTGGCTCTTGAAGGCACTGGATGGATCAACTCCAGAGTCTCGTTCCAGTTCACAAGTCTTTAGTAACGAACTTAATCCCTGTAAACTTTCTACCATGTACTGTTCGGTCTAATTTCTATCTCATTATTTTTGTACTCTTAATCCTTTCTTTCTAATTCTCGGTCTTCATCTTACCTTTGCATAATTCTTTCCCTTTATGAAGTAGGATAATGAAGTAATGAAGGTGTCCCTAACAATACTGATTCAATTGTTGTTGTTGTTGTTGTTAGGTGCTGTCGAGTCGGTATCCGACTCATAGCGACCCTCTGCACAACAGGGGAAACACTATTGTCAGTGCTTCTCTGCCGTTCATAGGGTTTTCAATGGCAGATTGATTTTTGGGAGGGGGTTGCCAGGTCCTTCTCCCAAGCCTACAGCTTCTGGTGTTCCCAGGAGGTCTCCCATCCAGGTACTAACCAGGACCGACCCTGCTTAGCTTCCAAGATCTGACGGGATCGGATGCCACAGGGCTACAGCTGCAGACTTACTGATTCAATTAGTTACCATTAACAAGGTTTCTTCATCTTGCAAACATCTTTAAGGGCAGAGGTACATAAGTCTCCTAGTGACCTGTCCACCCCATGAGACCCAGTCATCCTTCACTCTGAATTTCTTCCAGAATCCAGTTTTTTAAGTTTTCAGGCCTCACTGGTAAATTCTAGAATTAAACACAGCTCACTAATTTCACATAGGTCCAACAGATGTGGATTCTTTTGTGCGAATGACGATGCCTGTAGTTTGGAGACACAGTGCAGCAGGCCCCGTGCGGGTGAAATGCGCCAGCAGCATCGCGACCTCTCTCGTTCCCTCACTCTCTGCTCCATTCTGTTTTCTGACCCAGTTCAATGGGCTGGGATGTGCTGTCCGTCACCTGCTTAGGAAGAGCGTGTGGCTGCTGGGCTTGCAGAGCCTTTGCGTGTTTAAGACAATTTCTCTTGACTTCAGATGCCAACAGAGTGGGGCATAAGAAAGCCAAATACAAGGCTTTCCCTCTGAGAACGCTGCGGATGTCTCTGTGCCGCTCCCTGTCTGGAGAGGCTGCGGAGAAGCACGCGGCGGCCTTTGCCCCCACTGTAGTCCCCATGCCCAGGGCCTGAGGCCCCCGCAGAGGAGGCTCAGACAGATGCTGCTGCTGATGTCACTCAAGTCCTTTTTCCACGTGCGTCTTATTTAAGATGCACCTCCCCCCATTGTGTCATCAGAAACCTTAAAAATATCAGTGCCAGGCTCCAGGGTGAGGGTGCCCAGGCCCAGAAGCAGGAGTAACCCCACGTTCAAGCCCAATGACCCTGTTGGCAAGCGCTGGTGCCCAGGTGGTCCTCTCTGCTCCCCTCCCCCACGTCAGCCTGCGTCCCCATGGAAACGCATCCCAACCTGTGACCACGGGCAGGTGGGAAAGGTAAGGCAATGTCCGCGGGGGTCTGAGAATGCCTCTCCTAGGGACGTGAGCAGAGCTGGGATTTAGCTCAGTTGGTAGAGCGCTGCGCTGCAGTCTCTGAGGTCCCGGGTTCGATTCCCAGCACCGCAAAAATGGGAGAAGGACGTGGTAATCCACTCCCGAGGCAATCCCAAAACAATCAGCCATTGAAAACCCTAGGAGGGTTGCTATGAGTCAGACCTGACTTGACGGCACCTAACAACAACAACGAACAGGTGTAAAGTTCTTTGGTTGCTAATATTCTACAAAAAGGGAGGTTGGGGCTGGGACTGAGGCAACCCATCCAGTGTATAGAGTCATCACCCCATTAGAGGTTTCTGAATCATTAGCTGGGGGTGAAAATAGGCACAGATAGGGTTAGGAAATGAACTTCTCTGAACAGCACCCTGTTTACCTGTGGGGCCCAGGGGCCCGGAGGAGAGGGAGCAGTGAGTCAGAATGCAAAAAACAGTATGACTCATGTTATCATCTTTATATTATAAAAGTGTACATATACATTTTTAATTAACCAAAAATATTAAACACAGTCTGAAGGTTTTGAAGTGGAATTCTAAGTCTGAAGGAATAAGCAGACCTTTCCTTAACCAAGCAAGTATTAGAGGCAAGATTTTCTTCCCTGGGAATCACACCCTGTCCCCGACCTGGGCACTAAGGAGTGTGCTGTTAGCAAGAGAAGAAGAAGCCACTAGGTTGGAGACATGATGAACTCAGAGATCCTCCTGGTAAAAATCTCGAGACAATGCCTCCTGGGCACCGGAGCTTCACAGATCAGAAAGAGTAAAGCGAGGTCAGCCAGGGGCAGCACTTCAGATGAACAGGGGTGAGGTCCGTGAGCTGGTGCCCGGCATGGTGACTGTCGTTAACAGGAAGCTGCTGTGAGTTTCAGAATGGCTAAGGGCACATTTTAAATGTTCTCACCACACAGAAATGTTAAGTATGTGATGCGGTGAGTATATTATCTTAGTTTAATCTTTCCACAATGAGTCCATATAACATAACATCACATGTAAACGTATACAATGACTTGTCAAAATTTCAAATGTCTCACTACAAAATGGTAGATATGTGAAATGACCAATATATTAGTTAGCCTTATTTAATCACTTCCCAATGTTTACCTATATAATAATAGATGTTTCTGTGGTTAGTTGCCATTGAGTTGGGTTTTCAATAGCTGATTAGTGCAGGATTGTTTTGGGAGTGGATTGCCACATCCTTCTGGTTTTGCAGTGCTGGGGAACAAACCTGGGTCCTCAGATAGTGCAGAGCAGCACTTTATCAATTGAGCTAAGCCCCAGCTCTTATCACATGGTACCCCGTAAATATGTACAATTATAATTTGTCAGTTAAAAGTATCATTAGTTTAAAAACTAAAATCAAAAAGAAGGAAGGAGAAGAAGCTATTAAAATTGAGTAGAATTAAAACAGAATACAGCAAACATAATATCTGAAAATAAAAGGAAATATTTGAACTTAGAAAATCAAATTTTGATTAACTAGAATTTTATGCTCATTTGAATACAGCATCAGTGAGCCAAGATAGAAGTAAATATCAAGAGCTTTCGAGGCTGTGACACAGACAAGTGGAAAGTAGAGGAAGGTACTGTGCACCTCTAACGGGCGCTCCAGAAAGCAAGGGAAAAGAAACAGGAGCAATGAGGTTCCAAAGAGAAGGACCCAGGCCTTTCCAGAGTGTTCATTTGATAATGGTCTCTACACAGCTCAGTCCATTTCTGTTGTTGTTGTTGTTACGTGCCATCGAGTCGTGTCCGACTCATAGCGACCCACATAGCGTTTTCAATGGCTGACTGTTTCGGGATTGCCTTGGAAGTGGGTTGCCACATCCTTCTCCCATTTTTGCAGTGCTGGGAATTGAACTCGGGACCTCAGAGACTACAGCGCGGCGCTCTACCCACCGAGCTACATCCCAGCCCCAGTCCATCTCTAGCGAGGAGAAAGAGAGCAAACGTGAGCCTAGGTGCGTCACAGTGACATGGCAGGGGAGCGAAGGTGAGGGAGCCCTGGAAGGCACCTGGCATGTAAGGCAAGAGTGGCCAGTGGCGGCTGGTTCTCCAGAGCAGCCCCTGGGACAGAAGGGACCCAAAGACATTGCTCATTTGTTAGGAAGAAACTGCTATTGCCCCAGAACTGTGTTCCCGGGGCACAGGGCTGCTTGGTGATTTCCCACAAACACAGCCTTGCACATAGCACAGCGAGCCCGCCCACGGCCCTCCCCTGCCTGGGTCGCTCAGAGCTGTCTGGGGAGACAGAGCCCACAGGACAGAGATGAGCAGGGAGCTGTGGGGGGAGTTGGCTTGCCCGACCACGCAGGCTACCCAGGCTGGAGACCTGGATGGCGCAGCTCAGTCCCAGGCTGGAGGCCTCGGTATCAGGGACGCCAAAGCCCCAACCCTGGTGGCCGCTGGTGAGGGTCCCAGCATCCGAGAATCAGGGCACCCAGAGCTCCGATGTCCAAGGGCAGGGGAGGAAGAGCCAGCTGGGGTTTGCCCTTCCTCCGCCTTGCTGTCCTGCCTGGTCACTCACACACCCATGTCCTCTGGAAACAGTCTCTCAGACACACCTGGCTCCTGCCACCCCCTGGGCTCCCCTCCAGTCAGCCGAGCTGGGCTTGGTACTGGGTGAGAGGAGTGAATGTCATGACTGAGAACAAGTCACACTGGGCCAGCTGTCTGGGTCCTCAAGCCAGGTGGCACCCAAACCAGCCAGCATTCCACAAGGAGAGCTACTGCAGTTACCAAAAGTGACCCCGAAGGGAGGGAGAGCCTGGATTCAAGGACAAGTCTCTCCCTATCTGTGTCCCTTTCTTTTTGCCTTCCTCCCCCCCACACACACATGCATGCACACAGGCACCCCTAAAGATCTGGGTAAGTTGCAGAAAATATGTACTCTACTCTGCAAAGTCATAACTATAACCTCAGGAGTCCAGACAGAAGGTGAATCTGAAATCTTAAAAATAGCTTTTATGTGTGGTGCAAGGGGAAAGATAATTCCAGCCAAGGCATTTGCGAACAGTGGTTCAGGAGCTGTTAAAGGTATGGATGAATTTTAAATTTTGTTAAGTTCAAATTCAACTTAAAATTTGTGGAATAGCAGCTGGGTGTGGTGGTGCACACTTCTAATCCCACTGACTAAAGAGACAGCTGGGCTGGGATTTAGCTCAGTTGGTAGAACACTGTGCTGCAGTCTCTGAGGTCGCGAGTTCAATTCCCAGCAGCACAAAAATGGAGAAGGGCCTGGCAACCCACTCCCAAGGCAATCCCGAAACAGTCAGCCATTGAAAACCCTATGAGGGTCGCTATGAGTAGGATACCGACTCGACGGCACCTAACAACAACAACAAAGAGACAGAGGCAGGAGGGTCACAAGTGCAAGGCTAGAGACAGCCTGTGTAACTCAGCAAGACCCTGCCTCAAAAAATAGACAAATAAATAAAAAGAAAAAACAGGCTGTGGGTAGAGCCCAAGGGTAGAACACTTGCAAATTATGTGCAAAGCCCTAGGTTCAGTTCCCAAGCATTGAAAAAAAAACCTCAAACAAACAAAAAAACAAAATCTGTAGAGTATCACAAAAATCTAAGTAGGAGATATAGCTTCAAAAAAAGAGAAAATAGCATGTACTCCAGGCCACATATGGTAAGTGGTGCACGTGAAAGACTGGCCCACATGTATATGACATGCGACAAGATGCATAGACACTGCAGCCGGGTTCTGTGGCACACACTGCCATCCCAGCAACTCAGGAGGCAGAAGAAGGAGGATCACAAGTTCAAGGCCAGAAGCAGCCTGTGTAACTTAGTGAGACCTTGACTCAAAATTAAAAAAGAAGAAAGGAGCTGGGGCTGCAGGTCTGGGGTAGAGCACTTGCAAAGTATGTATGAGGCCCTGGGTTCTGCCCTGCAGTACTGCAAAAACCAAACAAGTAAACAAAGAAAAAATTATAGCGATCTAGACATTGGAAAACAGGCTTTATAATACTGTGATCCCTGCCACAAAGGAAACAAGTAGACAAGAGCCAAGCTATGACCTTGAGTATATCCCACTTGAGTTCACACACCACCTCAAGAACAGATTTGATGCATTAGACACTAATGAGCAAAGGCTAGATGACTTGTGGCATGCCATCAAAGATATCATTCATGAGGGAAGCAAAAGGTTATTAAAAAGACAGGAAAAAAGAAAAGACCAAATTACATGTCAAGAGAGACTCTGAAACTTGCCCTTGAACATTGAATAGCTAAAGTAAGACATGACAAAGATAAAGAACTAAACAGAATATTTCAAATGACAGCTCAAGAAGACAAAAATCAAATATGATAATGACATGTGCAGAGAGCTGGAGATAGAAAACCTAAAGGGAGGAATATACTGGTTTTTTAAGCTTAAGGAATTGAAGACAAAATTCAAGCCTCAAGTGGCAGTAGTGAAGCATTCTACAGGGAAAATATTAAACAATGAAGGAAATATCAAAAGAAGATGGAAAGAATACACAAAGTCATTATACTGAAAAGAACTGATGGATGACCAACAATTTCAAAAACAAAATTGAAAGGGACAAGTAGACTCTCCTCAGAGAAAGACAGCATCACCTGGAGTCTCAGAAACTCAAACACATAATGTTCTATTTCAAACACAAAGTAGCCATGCATATAACAAAGAAGAGAAAAAATAGAAATCAAAAGTAGACCCACAGATGATTCAGACATTGAAGTTAATTGACTTTGTCTCAAAAATAATTGTGCTTAACATTTTAAAGTATGTTTAAGGGAATTTCCATGGAAAATGCAAATCTGTAAAAAAAAATAAAATAAAATGGCATGGTGGGTAGAATAAGGGCCCCCTAAATGTGCCAATGTCCTAATACTCAGAAACTCTGAGTATGTCATGACCCATGTCCAGGGGGAATTAAGATTACAGATAAGACTGAAGTTGCTAATCAGCTAACCATAAGATAAGGACATTATCTCAGATTATTTATGTAATTACGCACTTCCTTCAGGTGAAGGAAGGTAAAAACGGCTGGGTGTTAGAGTGATGACTTGAGGATCAAGTGGACTATGTCACTGGTGTTGAAGCGGGAATCAGTCTATGAGCCAAAGACTGAAAGCAGGTTACAGAAGCTGGAAATGCAACATGATCTATTCCCACGTGGCTCCAGAAATGAATACTGCCCCCAGGAGACCCATTTTGGACTTTCCTCTCTAAGTACTCTAAGATGATCCATTATGTTTTGTTTTTCAGTATGGAGGGGTTGAGCCAAAGGTCCTTCGTGCTAGGCAAGTTCCTTACCACTGAACTTCCCCCATCCTTTTTCAGACCCTGTCTTGCTATGTTGTACAGGCTGCCTCGGGCCTCAAACTTGCTATCCTCCTGCCTCAGCTTCCCAAGGTTTTGGGCCTATGCCACAGTGCCTGGCTAATTTATGTTTTTTAAGCCACCGAGTTTGTGGTCATGTGGAATTGCAGCTGTAGGAAAGTGACCCCGACTTCAGTACTTGAAAGTGTGGGCTGAGCACTTGGGGCAGCTCTGGAACTTGGCAAAGATGCTGGAGAGGAGCAGGATATGAACAGACAAGGAAACGAGCTCATGAAAACACTCAGCTACAAACGTGAGCTCCCTTATACTAGAAAGGAAGTGTGGCTTTGGGGTGGGGCTACTGCCCAGAGATCACAGCTGTGAGCCCCACAATATCATTCCTATGCCCTTTTAGTCTCTAACAGAGTATCTGGGTTTCAAAATCACGTGGGACTGGGGAGTCCTGCCTTCTTTCCTTTTTCCTTTCTTGAATAAGAGCATCTATGACTATTATCCTGAATTTGTCCTACTATTATATTTTGGGCATAGATAACTTGCTCTTTGACTTACACCGATCAGAAGTAATTTTACTCTAAGATGGATTATGTGTAGATCTTCCCCCTGAATTTTAGGCCATTTACGTGGCAGGATTTAGGATTTCATTGCTGATGAGATTGAGATGAGACTTAGATGTCAACTTACAGCTGTAAGGGGAGGAGATTTTGGGGACCTTTGAACAGAAGGAAGGTGTTTTGCATGTGTGGAAGGTGTGAATCAGGATAAGAGGCCAGGGAGTAAATTGCTTTAGACAGAATAATGCTTCTCTCCCCAGATGGGTACCTCGTAATCCTTGGGTATGCTATGCTGAATAGGAAAATAGTGCAATAATAAACGTGCTGTCTTAAGAAGTTTGTTGCAATTTCTGACAGAAACAGCAGGAGAATAAGGCACGTGGAAATGATGGAATCAAAAACCTAACAATCAAAGTGAAGATCTCGTCACGTGAGTATAAGAGCCGATTCTTCTCCCCCAAAGAAGGATTGGTGAACCTGACGGCAGGTCAGGAGAAAACACCAGAGGAAGACCACAAAGCACTGAAGAGACAGATGGGTTTCTCTGCCAGGGAGTAAAAGGCGAGAAACAGTATTTTATGAATGATTTTATAATAAAATGATAAATTAGGGAATATGGACATTTCTTAGAAGGATATGAATTACCAATTACCTCAGGAAGAAAATCATTATAGAATTTGAAACAGTAATTTTAAGTCTCCCTACAAAGATACCTCAAGGTCTAATCATTTCTAGAAGCATTGCAACCAATTTAGAGAAAGAACATTTCATTTTTTTCTCAACTACTTCGAGGTTATGTGAAAAGAAACACTTGACATTTTTCTTTATAAGATTATTATAACGTTATTACCAAGGCCCCAAACAGAAAGACGAGAAATAATCACAGGTTAGTCTCAGTGACAAATCAAATGCAAATTTAAACAAAATATTAGTAAACTCAATCCAGGTAACAAATAAACCACTGTCACAAGTTGGGAGTTATTCCTAGGACACAAACTTGGTAAAACATTAAATTTGAACTAACTCACCACATTAACAGATTAAAGTCAATAATCCATAAGATCAGAAAAACAGATATAGTGAAATAGCTTTATAAAATAAACATCCTTTAACCATAACAAAAACTTTGGGGCAAGCTGAGAATAACAAGAAGCTATCTTAAACAGATAACTAATAGCTATTGAGGGAAAACCTCACCACACTGCTGTTGTTGTTAGGTGCCGTCAAGTCAGTGTCCGACTCATAGTGACCCTACTTACAACAGGGGAAACATTATTGTCAGTGCTTCTCAGCTACTCATAGGGTTTTCAATGGTGGATTGATTTAGGGGACTATGTTGCCGGGTCCTTCTCCCAAGCCTATAGCACCTGGTATTCCCACGTGGTCTCCCATCCAAGCACTAACCAGGCCCGACCCTGCTTAGCTTCTGAGATCTGATGGGATCGGATGCCACAGTGCTATGGCTGCAGGCATCATCACACTAGCCATCCTATAAAATGGTGAAATACTGCAAGTGTTATCTTGAAAGCCAGAAGGGAAAAACATGCTGCCTACCATCACTGATTCTCCACTGGGCTGGAATTCCTAGCCTGAGCAGGAAGTCAGAAGAGAAGAAAAAAATGTACAAGCACGTGAATGATAAACATTGCCAATTAATCATTCCCAGACAATAGAATTATTTACGTAGACATTGCCAGAGACTACAGGAAAAGTACCCTAATGAGACATTAGCATATTGGCTGAATATATAGCCAAAATATAAACATTACTTGCAGATCTATGTAACAATAAATACTTAGAAAAATGCAAAATTATACTAATTTATACCCAATGCTGCAGAAATGCCATTTACCATTTCTGTATGCAAGATGTTTGCTGAGGAAGGTACTTAGTTACAAATAGGGCTCCTTGGATGACAATTCTGGCTGCTTCTGGCCTACAACCAGCTCTGAATGTCCAGCCCTCTGAGCGCATCATCTTGGACCCAGGTCCTCTGACCCTAAGGCATACGTGATATTGCCACATGGAATAGAAATAGACTGTTTCCAAAAGGTATCAACACTGTCATTTCTTGTGCAAAGTGGATTATTGTTTTAAATTACTAAGACTTAAAGTGTTACTCAACAAATAGATGACTTGAGGGTGCTATAATAGACACATTTCCCAACTGCATAGAGTATAGAGTCCAGAATATAATGTAAACATGGCAGCTTGAGCTACCACAATGATGGCATTAAAAATCCATGCGAAAAAGAATGAATAGGCCAACAGTTGCTGAGGCAACCACTTACCCATCTGAAAAAAATTCTGGATCTTATACCATGCATATGTGTGGCAATCCACTCCCAAGGCAATCCTGAAACAGTCAGCCATTGAAAACCCTATGAGGGTCGCTATGAGTTGTACCCTTGACGGCACCTAACAACAACAACAACAACAACATATCATGCACAACAATCTGTTTCCAACATGAGGAAGAGTAGAATATAAAAGGCAAAGTTTAATTTGTGACCCTTCCCCCTCTTCCTCACCATATTGGAGGGGAGTTGAACCCAGGACCTCACACACCCTAGGCAGGAGTTGGGCCATTAAGCCACAGCTGTGGCACACTTCATTTTTCTTTTGAGACAGGGTCAGGCTGTGTTGCACAGGCTGCTTCTGGCCTCAAACTCACAATCCTCCTGACCTCCCAAGGGGCTGGGATTACAGGTGTGCACCACAGCACCTGGATTTAGTTCACAACTTCGGGCACAAATAGAATCCAGTGATGTTATGATGTCAGAGTAGACTTATTTAAATAAGAAACAAGTGACAAAAATCAGAAACTAGAAAGCTGATATCAAATACATTAAAGTCTGGAACATTTTTCTATCCAAAACAGCCTTAAGAAAGTGAAAATCTGCCCCACAGACTAAAAGATGGCATGTAGAGTGGCAATCACTGACGAAGTTGGCTATATGGTTGACACTGGATGGTTCCCATCCAAACTGTATGCAGAGCTCCTCCAAATCTGTGGGGAAAATTCCACAGAAAATGCTCAAAAAAGCATTGAAAGAAATACAAATACTCAAAACGTATAAATAAAGTATGACAAGATACAAACTTCAGTCAGTTACCAGGAAACTGAGAATTCTAAGGACAATGAGCAGTCGCTTAGCTGTGTCCAGGTTGATGGCCACTAAAGGACCTGACGATGCCAACCCCTGGCAAGGCCACTGAGCAATAGGAACGCCACACGTAGTTGGCTGGGGTATAATTGAGACAATGACTTGGAGAACATTTGTCATTATCTGGTAAATTGGAAAATGTGTGTGTCCTCTGGCCCCGTAATTCCACCCTTCATTTTGTGAGTCACATACATAAAGCTAAAGAGATGAACACAACAGTAAAAGTAATGAGCCTGCAGTGCAGACATCACTGGCTACAGAATGCAGAGGTGGGTGCCGGCTGAGAAAAGGGTGGATTGCAGAAACAACGGCAGCAGCGAATGACCGAATGATGCTCGCTGGGCATTAGCCTCCAGCCCAAGCACTTGACCTGTGTCTTCAACTGTGCGAAGTGCACACTGTCATTGTCACTATTTAAAAAGGAGAACACTGCGGAGCCTGGCCCTGCTGGCACTGTAGTGGCAAGTGGAAGTGTGGGATTTGAACCCAGGCCCGGTGGTCCAGGGGGCAGGCTCTTACCCACCAGGTTGCCCAGACTCATCTTAGAAAAGAGTTCTTTCCTCAGAGATTTTAAAAAGTGGCCTGTGCTATTGGAGGATATCTCCACACGTGAAAAGACCACGAAGAGATGCAAAGGAACTGCCTGGGTGAATGCAAGTCCACATGTCCCTCTTAGGGATGCAGGCTCACCTGCTGTGCCTTGGTCAGCACTGGCTCAATTATATGTTTCAACTGAGTGGTCAGTCTAGGGTGGCTCTTTAAAGGTACTCATTAAATGGTGCTTATATAGTTGCTTGGGCTGGGATTTAGCTCAGTTGGTACAGCGCTGCGCTGCCCTCTCTGAGGTCCCAAGTTCAATTCCCAGCACCGCAAAAATGGGAGAAGGACCTGGCAATCCACTCCCAAGGCAATCCCGAAACAGTCTGCCATTGAAAACCCTATGAGGATCACTATGAGTCGGATACCGACGTGACAGCACCTAACAACAACAACAATATAGTTGCTAGGGGCTGGGGTTTAGCTCAGTGGGTTGAGTGGTACTCAGTACTCTCTGAGGACCTGGGTTTGATCCTCAGCACGGCAAAAATGGGAGAAGGATGTGGCAATCCACTCCCAAAACAATCAGCCATTGAAAACCCTATGAGGGTTGCTATGAGTCAGACCCAACTCGAGGGCACCTAACAACAACAGCATGTAGTTGCTAAGGTTGGAAATGTTTGTGTCCTCCCAAAGTTCCGATGTGGACACCAAATCCCCAGAGTGATGGCTTAGGAACTCGGACCTTTGGAGGGTGATTAGAAGGTGAAGATGGAGCCCTAATATGACTAGATTCCTCCTGTTATGAAAGAAGCCTCAGCTGCCTTGACCCTCCGCCATGGAGAACACAGTGAACCAGGAGGCAGCCCTCACTGGACACTCAATCTCCTGGCATCTTGACCTTGGCCTTCCAGCTTCTAAACCTGAGAAATAACTTTCTGCTGCTTAAGTCAGCCTCCCTACAGTGTGTCATGGTAGCAGCCAGAGCAGGCTGAGGCGGTCGTATGTGCTGCCTTTATGGTGTTCATTTCAACTTTGAATGGAAGTTTGAACGATCCTTTAAATAAAACCCCAAACATGGCCCCGGTGGAAGTAACGAAGCCTCTCTCCAGTGACCCCTCACCACTGTCCTGCCCAGGAGGGACCCATGGAGGAGGGGGGATTTTCTCCTCTCCAGGCTCTCACTGCAGTGTGCTTTCTGTCCAGTGCTCCCGGAGAATAATACCCTGTATCCCTCTGTTCAAACCCACAGTCCCATTCAGCACCAAGGCCAGCGCCATGTGCAAAGGTGGCATTAGGTCCTTGACTGGTGCTGCCATAGCCCCTCCCACCCCCACACTCCCGCACCTCTGCCCTCTATGCTCTCAGAGCCAGGGTTTTAGCTGTGTGACACATGTGACCCTGGCTTTCTGGACACCACGTGTGAGGACAGGACTGGCCGTGTGGTGGTTAACCTTCAGAGTCACCTTGACTGGAGCAAGAACGGCCCCGAAGCCATGAAGCACACCTCTGTGAGGGTCTGGTCACAGAGGCTCTGACCTAACGAAAGGGTCAATTCCATCAAGGATTCACAATGTGATGGCATCAATGAGAGGTGGACAAAGGTGGGAGGTGGGACTCACTTGGAGGAAGTAGGTCTCGGGGGACTCCCTGGGGCTCCATCTTGCCCTGGTCCCTTCCTGTATTCTCGCTCTCTGCTTCCTGTCCACAATGCTGTGAGGTGCTCCGCTCTGCCTCACCCGCTGCACTGTGATGGACACACGTCCCTGAAACCATGAGACAAAAGAAATCCTTCCTCTCTTTGAATGGTTTCCTCCGTTATTTATCACAGCAATGCAAAAGGAATGAATGCAGAGCAAGAGCTGCTTGTGACGGAAACCCTGGGCAGCTGCTGAAAAAGAAGCTGTTGGTGCTTCTGATCCAGGGCCAAGCTAGCCACGGTTTTCTAATTGGGGAGCTTTCTGCTGCTTAAAGTCGGTGGAGAGCCTTCATTCTCCCATAAGTAATCCCACCGTAAACATGACCCGAGCTGGAGGGTCTGTTGGTAGAGCACTGCTCCACACTCTCTGAGGACCCAGGTTCGATCCCCATCACCGCAAAAATGGGAGGAGGACGTGGTAATCCACTCACAAAGCAGTCTCAAAACAATCAGCCATTGAAAACCCTATGGGGTTCATTATGAGTCAGACCCCACTCAACGGTACCTAACAACAAACAAACGAAAAAATATGACCTGGATAGAGAAGGCCTAGTGTGAGCAGGCAGGGCTGGGATTTAGCTCAGTTGGTAGAGTGCTGCACTGCAGCCTCTGAGGTTCCAAGTTCAATTCCCAGCACCGAAAAAATGGGAGAAGGACCTGGCAATCCACTCCTGAGGCAATCCCGAAACAGTCAGCCATTAAAAACCCTATGAGGGTCGCTATGAGTCGGATACCGACTCGATGGCACCTAACAACAACAAGTGTGAGCAGTATGTGTCGATCCACTCATGAAGCAATCTCAAAACAATCAGCCGTTGAAAACCCTATGGGGGTCGCTATGAGTCAGACCCCACTCAGCGGCACCTAACAACAAACAAAAATAATATGACCTGGATGGAGAAAGCTTGGTGTGAATAGGGCTAGGTGGGTAGGACTCACAAGACTGGAAAAGCGAGATGGAAGGACAGGACCACACAATCGGAGGGAGGGCCCTGCAGCAGTGACAAGCTGGCTAGGACCCAGGCACTTCTGTACCTCAGTCTCCCCATCTGCAAAATGGCATCTGACTGTTGGGGAAGACTTGGTAATGTTGTTGTTGTTGTTGTTGTTGTTGTTGTTAGGTGCCGTCGAGTCAGTGTCTGACTCATAGCGACCCTCAAAGGGTTTTCAATGACAGATTGTTTTGGGATTGCCCTGGGAGTGGATTGCCACATCCTTCTCCCATTTTTGCGGTGCTGGGAATTGAACTCGGGACCTCAGAAACTGCAGAACAGCGCTCTACCAACTGAGCTAAATCCCAGCCCCGACTTGGCAATACTTACGCAAAATGTGTTCCACATGAACAGACCCATAATCATTTCACACTGCTACTGTCATTGTTTTAGGTCAAACCACAAGACACTGCTGGCTTTCTAGCTTTTGACATGAAAAAACAGCAGCTTTGTATGGCTTCACTAGACAGTACCAGTCTGGGGCATCCAGTCTACTTTTGAAGGTAGAATGTGTGAGCAAGGGCTGCGAAGGGACGGAAGCTAAGCGACCTGCCAACTAAACACTCACATTGAAACAGCCTGAGGGCTAAGATGCAGCGTCTTTGTTCACATTTTACTTTTTCTGCCATTATGATTGGAAACCCTATGAGGGTCGCTGAGTCAGACTCGACTGGGTGGCACCTAACAACAACCACCACCATTATGCTGTGCTTCACGGGCAAGGGTTACGTGAAACAGTGTGCTCCATTTTTATGCAGAAAATCTGTTTCTAAATTGGTGCTGCATCTTCTGGTCCATGATGTCTTAAATTCAATTTCAGGTTCCGCATCAAGGCAAGACAATGATTCCAGAAAAAAAAATGAAAAAATTTACTTATATTTGTACTCTTAGCCCCAATATTGTCCCTGAGGTCCTTTGGGGCAGTGGTACAGAAAGAGAGCAGGCTGGGCAGGGCACACCTGCCCTTCTCCAGCCCCCAGGCACCAGCCATTCTGGACCTGTGGGGCACCGGGAATTATTTACAGGCAAGCAGAATCTAAATCTCTAATATCCCCACATTTCCGAAGCTGAACACAGCATAATTCCCTCCTTCTGTAATGCCCACGAAGGTTGTTTTGAAAGAAATAGGGTTTTATGTCTCCATTAAACAGAAAAGGTATTTAATTACATCTACCTGCCAAATGGGCTGGGATTTAGCTCAGTTGGTACGGCACTGCGCTGTAGTCTCTGAGGTCCCAAGTTCGATTCCCAGCACCACAAAAATGGAAGAAGGGCCTGGCAATCCACTCCCAAGGCAATCCCGAAACAGTCAGCCATTGAAAACCCTATGAGGGTTGCTATGAGTCAGATACCAACTCGACGGCACCTAACAACAACAACAACAACCTGCCAAATGGGAGAAGGACCCGGCAACCCACTCCCCTAAATCAATCAGTCATTGAAAACCCTATGAATAGCAGAGAAGCACTGACAAGAGTGTTTCACCTGTTCTATGTAGGGTCGCCATGAGTCAGACACTGATTCAATGGCACCTAACAACAACAACAACCTGCCAAATACATCACTCATTTGCAGCAACGCATCAGGATGCTCTTTCAGCGCCAGAGGCAGACAGAAACGGTCTGTTGAGACAAGCTTTGCTCACATGGGCATGGAGGACATCCCTGGGACAGGGCTCCTGAGCCCCAAGTCTGTCTCCGTTCACTGGGACCATCGAGAGGAGTTTTCATAAAATGACCTTGTCCCAATTTCCCAGAGACCTGGCCATGTCTATTGCCTCAGACCCCTGTCCAGATTAGAATCCAGGCCCGGTGTTTTCTGGGTGAAGGAGGCACTGGTCTAAATCCTTGCGTCATGTGGGCAGAGGGGCTGTGGTGGCCCCGTGCCCTGTGCCTCCAGCTGCTTCTGTGTTCTCATCTGCAGCTGTGGCCAGCTCGTGACTACAGGTGAAGAATGTGCCCCAGGGCTTCACAGAGGAGGGGAGGCTGCTGTGCGTGTGGGCAGGGGCTGGTGTGTGAGGAGCAGCTGTTAGAATCCCCTGCTACAGCCTGGCTTTCGTGCAGGGACTAAACCCATAATGTGCTTTATAATCTGAAGATATTTATTTTACAACAATTTTCACTATCACAACATTTTTTTAAAAAGTACTGACGGGTTGAAAACAACAGCTGAATTTCTGCAACTAAAGAATTTTTGTGAAAGACTAAAAATCAAGATGGCGGATGAGACGCCATCCTGTAACTCAGGGAATGAGAAATCTCAGAGTCTAACAATGGAGAAACTGAAACCCCCAGAGGAAAAAATAGAGACTGCAACAGAGGATTCAATAAGGTGGTAACATAGCCAAATCCATGCAACAAAGGAAAGTTTGGAATAGAAAGAGCAGACAGTGGGCTCCCTACACCAGCTCTACCCTGGCAGGGGAAGGGAGCATCCAACCCCTCCTCAGGTCAGCACTTCACCTGGGTGAAAACATGACCATAGCTCTTGTTGTTGTTGTTGTTAGATCCCATGTAGTCAGTGTCCTACTCATAGCGACCTTGTGTACAACAGGTGAAACACTATTGTCAGTGCTTTTCTGATATTCATAGGGTTTTCAATGGCGGATTGATTTTTGGGAGTGCGTTTCCAGGTCCATCTCCCAAGCCTACAGCACCTGGTATTCCCAGGCGGTGTCCCATCGAAGTACTAACCAGGCCTGACCCTGCTTAGCTTCTGAGATCTGACAGGATTGGATGCCACAGGGCGCTCTTAGGAGGCTTAAATCCAGTTCAGAGACCCCAGGCAGCAACTTCCCCAGAGCGAAAGGTCAGCATCAGAGAGAACTCCGATTTAGCACTTCTCCAAGCTTGGGCAATGTGACAAAGGAAACCCCTCCTCCAAGGAAGCAAACCCCCTGAAAATGACCTCCTGGGGATCGGGGAGAGGGGACTCAGTGCACACCACTGAGCCAAGGACACAAAGGCACAACCTCCTCGAAATCCTCCCATGGGAGGTGTTGCCTGCAGTCCACAGTGCTGAGGAATGAGAGGTGTGCGGGGTGCCCATGGCTTGTGAACATGACTATGGGACAAGACGTGGCCCAGTGACAGCAGGGCCTGCAGGGCATCCATGCTGAGAAATCAGGGAAGTGTGCATGTACTTTGTAAACTTGACGTGGACAGTGCATGTGGCCTCCGTGGCAGCAGGAGTGGTGCCTGAGTTTTGAAGGGCTCACACGCTGGAAACCAGAGGAGAACGCCCGTGTTTTGTAAACTGGGTTTGGATTACGCCTGCAGTCAGGCCGGCAGTGGCAGCCACGGTGCTTGGATGCCTGAAGCCACGTGAGCTAAGAGAGGATGGAAAGGCACCTGCCCTTTGTGAGCACAACCTTGGTGGCCGTGGTGACTGAAGTGCTGATCTGCTGAGAAATGAGCAAGGTGTACCTGCTCTTTGCTAACACAGCTTTGGCAATGCCCCTGCCCACGTTGGTAGCATCAGTGGCAGTGCTTGAGGAGTGTACATGTTGAGAAATTAGAAAGGGGACCTGCAGTTTGTAAACTCGACTCGTGGTGGCAGAGGCCAACTGCCGCAAAGCCAGCTGGGCAACATCTGCCTGGCGGTGAGGATTTCCTAGACAGGTATTGGTTGGTAGACACCTAGATAGGACTGCTTGATAGCAGATAGGAATGTAGACACTCAGATCCAGGAATTGTCTTCTTTCTTTCCTTAAATTTTCTTTCTGTTTTCCCTTTTTCCTTTTTAAAGTTTTAATGATTTTTAGCTTTTAGGTTATCCTAGCTATTTGATTATGATATTTTCAATGTTAGTTGAACTCACATTTATTTGAAAAAAATAGAGAACACATGTTTTCATTTGTTGCATTTCTTGCAATGTTTATATAACTTTATGTATTTTTTCTATTTTTATGTATTTTTTCTACAGGGCACAAAGTGATATATATTTTTTCCTGTCCTTTTCTTTCCATTTTCTAACTCTTTTCTTACTGCTTGCCTTTCCCTTTCTTCTATGCAATCATGTTCTCTTCTTCCTCCTTCCCCTACCTCCTCCCTTGATTTTCATCTCTCTGCTATTGGTAGCTTTTACCAATAGTGCATTACTCCAAATTAGTGCAATTAGTGCATAACTCCAAAACTTACTCTACACTATTCTTACCATTTCCTTTCCTAAGTTAATTTATTAAGTACTTTCTAGCTTCAAATTACTTTAGTTATAATTATAAAACTGGTTTTATGGATGGTGTGTTACTATAGCAACAGATTGCTTTGTCATGTCTAAGAGGTATTGAGAATCAAGATGTCAAGAGAAGACTATATACTAAGAAGACCCACAAATAAAAAAGGAAGAAACAACCATTCTCACAGATGCAAAAAAAAAAAAAAAACCCAGAAATACAATAAATATGAAAAAAGACAAGACTTTGGGATTCCTCAAAATGACCATAACATTAATAACTGAAATTAGAGATACTGAAATGTTTGAAATGCCAGACAAAGAATTCAAAAGTCTATTTATAAAATAACAAGTAATCCCAAAGAAAACAAAAATAAACAGATGAATAAAATGACTAAGTCAGTTCAAGTATTTGATAATAAAGGATCTGACTTGAAGAAAAGAATCAGCAAAGAAATTGAAATATTGAAAAAAATGAAACAGAAAATTTTGGAATAAAAACACAATAAACCAAATTAAAATCATGGTAGAAAGTAACATGAGCAGCCTGGATTGAGCAGTAAAAAGAATATCAGGAATGGAAGGCAAAAGAGATGAATTACTACACTCAGACACTAACACAGGGAGAACAAAGAATATAACCACCACTTCCAAAAATGATGGGACAAGATGGAGAGATCTTACCTAAGAATTCATTGTGTATAAGAAAAAGCATACACTAAAGATAATAGTATAGAAAATCTATTCAATGAAATAATAGCAGAAAACTTCCCATATCTAGGGAAAATAGACATTCAAACAATACAGGCCTCCAGAACCTCCAATAGACATGACCAGAAAAGATCCTATCCACATCACATTATAGTTGGAATATAGTAGGCTAAAACTATAAAGCAAAGAAACAATTTTAAAGGCTTCAGGGGAAAATTCCCAGCTCACTTACAAAGGAAAACCCATCAGAATAACATCAGGATTCTCAGCAGTGACCCTAAAAGTGAGGAAAGTGTGTAATAAAATATTTCAAGACCTGAAAGCAAATAACTGCTAATCAACATTACTATATCCAGTAAAGTTATTCTTAAAAATAGATGGAGAAATAAAAACCTTCCAATATAAACACAAACTTAAATAATTCCCAACCGCCAAACCAGCATGGCAGAAGTTACTTAAAGGAATCTTATGCATAATGGAAGAAGAAAGACACACACAAATACAAGAATACAGAAATGAATAAGTCCCACACATGAAAAAATGGAAGCTAAGATAGAAGCAAGTATATTGAACTTAGCAAACCAGCAAACCCCCAATATGAAAAAGGGAGAAAGTAAAGAGCAATCAACACTGAAACCAACTTGTAAAACGACCACTAAAAATTTCAAAAACACCAAATTCCTCTCAATAATAACCATAGATGTAAATGGTGTTAACTAACTTAGGTTAGTTAATGCTTCACTTAAAAGACAGATTAGCCAATTTGATTAAGAAAGAAGACCCAATTATTTTCTGTCTTCAAGAATCACACCTCACTTGAACAAATAACCTAATAAATAAGTGGGTAATGGAGTCGAACAGACAGTTCTCAAATGAAGAAATATGAATAGCCAATAGGCACATGAAAAACTGCTCAACATCAGTAGCTATTGTTGTTGTTTTGTTTTTGTTAGGAGCTGTCAATTCAGATCCAGCTCATAGAGACCCTATTTACAACAGAATGAAACATCCCCCACCTCCATTCCTGACCTCTGACACTGAGCCATGCCTGGCACTATGTCAGTGCTTCTCTACTATTCATAGGGTTTTTAATGGCTTATTGCTTTGGAAGTGGGCTGCCAGGTCCCTCTCCCATTTTTGTGGTGCTAGAGATCAAACCTAGGGCCTCAGAGTGCATCGATCAAGCAAGCATTCTACCAACAGAGCTAAACCCCAGCCCTCCCTAGCCATTGTTTTTGGTAGGTACTGTTGAATCAGTGTCTGACCCATAGCGAGCCTATGTACAACAGACAAAACACTATTGTCGTGCTTCTCTGTTATTCATAGGGCTTTTAATGGCTGGTTGACTTTTGGGAATTGGTTGCTAGGTCTTTCTCCAACACCTACAGCACATGGGGTTCCCAAGAAGTCTCCCATCCAAGTACTAACCAGTTACGACCCTGCTTAGCCTCCAAGATCTGACAGGATAGGATGCCACAGTGGTATGGCTGCAGGTCCCTAGCCATTAGAGAAATGCAAATCAACACAACACTGAGATTCCATCTCACTCCAGTAAGAACACATAATACGAACAAAACAAATAATGAAAAATGCTGGTGAGGATGCAGAGAAAAAGGAATACTTTTTCACTGCTGATTGGATTGTAAATTAGTTAAGCCATATTGGAAATCAATATGGAGGTACCTCAGAAAATGAAGAGTAGAACTGCCAGATGACACATTCTTCTCAGTACCACATGGAACATCCTCTAAAATAAGCCATATTCTATCTTAGAACCCTTGCCTTAACAAATACAAAAAAATGGAAATCATTTCTTGTATATTATCAGATCACAATGGAATAAAATGAGAAATCAATTAGAAACTACAAAAATGTTACAAGTAAATGGAAATTGAACAACACACTTTTGAATGATCAATAAGTCATTGAAGAAATCAGAGAAGAAATTTAAAATTCCTAGAATCAAATAAAAATGAAAACACAGCCTACCAGAACCTTCGGGATATAGCAGAGGCTGTTCTGTGAGGGAAATTCATTCCTATGAGTGCTTATATCAAAAAAGAAAAAGAAAAAGAGAACAGAGAAAAGAGAAAACTCAAATAAATAACTTAATGAAACGCCTTAACACATTAAATAAACAACAACAAGCTAATAGAAAAAAAATAAGTTAGTAGACAAAAAGAAGTAATAAAGATCAAGGCAGGAATCAATGAAATGGAATCTAAAAGAACAATACAAAGAATCAATGAAACTAAGAGTTGGTTCTTTGAAAAGATAAGCAAGATTGACAAACTTTAGCTAAACTAAAAAAAAAATTGAGAGAAGATCCAAATTAAAATTAGAGATGAAAAAGGAGTCATTATAACAGATACCAATGAAATACAGAGGATTACTCTGAGACCTTGCACTCTCCCAAAAGTAAAAATACAGAAGAAATGGATAAATACCTTAATAACTATGACTTACTAAAACTAAATTTAAAAGCCTTAAATAACGTGAAGGGCTGAGGTTTAGCTCAGTTGGTAGAATTCTTCCTCTGTATGCTCTGGGGCCATGGGTTCAATCCCCAGCACTGAAAAATGGGAGAAGGAACTGGCAGCCCATTCCCCAAACAATCCCCAAATTATCAGCCATTGAAAACCCTATGAATAGCAGAGAATCACTGACATAGTGCCAGGCCTGGTTTCATTCTGTTGTACATGGGGTTGTTATGAGTGAGATGTGACTCAATGGTACTTAACAACAAATAATAATAATTTAAATAGACTTATAAAAAGTAATGAAATTGAGGCAATAATAAATAACTTCCCAAAAAGAAAAGCCCAGGTCCTGAAGGGTTCACAACCACATTTTATCAAACCTTTAAAAAGAATGAATGCCTATCCTCCTCAAAATATTCCATAAAATAGAAAGGGAAGGAATACTCCCAAATTCATTCTATGATGTCAGTATCACTCTGATGCCAAAACCAGATAAAGACACAACCAAAAAAGAATAACATAGACCAATTTCTCTGATGAATATAGAGCAAAAATCTTCAATAAAATACTGGCAAATCAAATACAGAAACACATTAAAAAAATCACACACTATGGTCAAGAGGATTTCATTCCATAGATGCAAGGCTGGTTAAACATACACAAATCAATACATATCACACAACACACCAATAGCATCAGAGACAGAAAACAACTGATCATCTCAGTAGATAAAGAAGACCAAGGAACCTAAAGGTCTTTACAATGAAAACTTCAAAACACTAAAGAAAGAAATTGAAGATGACACTAGAAGATGGAAAGACCACCCATGCTCATGGATCAGAAGAATCAATATTATGAAAATGGCTATACTACCAAAAATTATCTATAGATTCAATGAAAGTGCCATCAAAATTCCAGTGATACACTTCATATAAATAGCAAAACCAGTCCTAAAATTAATATGAAAGCAAACAACAACAACAATAACAAAAACCCTTTGAATATCCAAACAATCCTAAGCAGAAAGAGCAACCAGGAGGCATCACAATACCTGACATCAAATTATGTTAAAAGGTCATAGTAACAAAAACATATCGGTCCTGGTAAAAAAAAAAAAAATCAGGCATGAAGATCAATGGAATAAAAAAGATGTGGAAATAAACCAACACAGCTACAGCCACCTGATCTTGACAAAGGTACCAAAAATACACATTGGAGAAAAGATAGCCTCTGTGACAAATGGTTCTGGGAAAACTGAATATCCATATGTAGAAGAATGAAAGTAGATCCATATTTCTCATCCCATGCAAAAATCAATTCAAAATGGATCAAAAATCTCAATTTAAATAAAAAATCTTTGAAATGACTAGAAGAAAATGTAGATAACATACTTCAACACACAGACATAGGGAAGTATTTTCTTAAAAGGACTCCAATACCCCAGTAAATAGTACTAAGCATTGACAAATGAGATTGGATGAAATTTAAAAAACTATTGCAAAGCAAAAGAAATAATTAATAAAGGGATAGTCCATAGAATGGGAGAAAATCTTTGCCAACTATACATTTTACAGAGGATTAGTACCTAAGATATATAAAGAACTCAAAAAATTAAATTAAAAAAATCCAATGGTAAGTGGGCAATGGAACTGAATAGGCAGTTCTCAAAAGAAGAAATACAAATGGTCAATAAGTGTGTAGAAAAATATTTAACATTTTATGCCATCAGAGAGATGCAAATCAAAACTACACTGAGATTCCATTTCACCCAAGGCAGAATGCCTAGCGTGAACAAAACAAACAAAAAGTGTTAATGAGAATGTGAGGGGAAAAGGAATCCCTTTAAACTGCTGGTTAGACTGTAAACTAGTGCAGTCATTATGGAAATCAGTATAAAATTTACTCAGAAGACTAAAAGTAGAACTTCCATATGATCCATCTATACCACTCCTGGGTATATACTCAAAGAAATATAAGTCATCATGCCATAGAGACACCTACCCTCCCATGTTAATTGTAGTTAATTGTAGTTTGTTCAAAATTGCAAGAATATGAAATCAGCCCAGATAAATAGATTAAAAACATTATATATATATATATATATATATATATATATATGAATATTATTCAACTGTAAAGAAGAATAAAATTATAGTATTTGCAGGAAAATGGGTAGAACTATAGATCATAATTTAAAATGAAATAAGCCAGACTCAGAAAGAGAAACATCACAGATTTTCACTTATATATGGAAGCTAGATCTACCTTAAAAGGATACATTGTTGTTGTTGTTAGATGCCATCTAGTCCTGTCCGACTCATAGCAACCCTCATAAGGTTTTCAGTGGCTGATTGTTTCAGGATTGCCTCAGGAGTGGATTGCCAAATCCTTCTCCCATTTTTGTGGTGCTGGAAATTGAACCCAGGAGCTCAGAGACTGCAGAGCAGTGCTCTACCAGCTGAGCTAAATCCCAGCCAAAAGAGAGAGAGAGAGAGAGAGAGAGAGAGAGAGAGAGAGAGAGAGAGAGAGAGAAGGTGGTACCACCCCATGTTGGAAGGCACTCAAAAGACTACTGGGGAAGAGTTGCCTCCCCAAAGTAGAGTCTGCCTTAATGATGGAAATGGAGAAAAGCCCCAGGGACCTCCATTTGTGATTTGGCATGACTCAGAATGAAGAGAAACAACTGTAAACAACCATTAAAAAAGGAACACGGAATATACATAGTATGAATCTAGGAAAATTAGAAATCATTAAAAGAGACACAGAGGGCATAAACAATAACATTGTAGACAGAAGTGAGCTAAAATGGATGAGCATGGGCCATTTTGACTCAGATTATCATATGATCTACTATGATGGGAATGACAAATTAAAGAGAAATGGGATTGCATTCATCCTCAAAAAAGACATCTCAAGATCTATCATGAAGTACAATGCTATCAGCGATAGAATAATATCCATACGCCAACAAGGAAAGCCAGTTAATATGACTATTCAAACTTCACACCCACCACTAAGACCACAAATGAAGACAGGGAAGATTTCTGCCAGCTTCTACAATTTTAAATAGACTGACCATGCAATAAGGATGTACTGATAATCACTGGTGACTGGAATGCAAAAGTTGGAAACAAAGAAGAAGGCTCAGTACTCAGAAAATATGGCCTTGGTGACAGAAATGATGCTGGAGAGAGCATGATAGAATTTTGTTTGACCAATGACCTTTTCATAGAAAATACATTTTTTTCCACCAACATAAACAATGACTACACCCATGGGCTTCACCAGATGGAACATACAGGAATCAAGTCGGCTACATTTGTGGAAAGAGACAGTGGGAAATCTCTATACCAAATGTCAGAATGAGTCAGGTGTTGATTGTGGATCAGACCATCAACTGCTCATATGCAAGTTCAAACTGAAACAGAAGAAAATTAGAATAAGGATAAGACAGCCAAGGTATGACCTTGAATATATCCCACCTGAATTCAGAGACTACCTCAAGAACAAGTTTCATGCATTAGACATGAATGATAGAAGAACAGATGAGTTGTGCCATGGCATCAAAGATCTCATTCATGAGGAAAGAAGGTTATTTAAAAATACAGGAAAAAAAGAAAAGACCTAATTCATGTGAAAAGAGACTCTGAAATTTGCCCTGGGATTGTCGGGAGCCATAGGCCCGACATGAGTTAAAAGGCAATGCCTGCATAAATGGCTACGTGACAAACGTGACCATAGCAGGAAGCTTTGCTACCTGTGGAATGAGAAAACAGCACATCAGAGGCTCTGTTAAACTTTGTTCCTTGATTGTCCTTGAGTTACTGTATTAACATGAGTATAGATCTGAACTTTGTTCCTTGATTGTATCTTTAGGATTAATCTGTTACTGGAATGCTAACTAAGCTGATTGTAAACCTTACGACTGTTACAAAGTCCATTGTACTGCAGTTACCTTTGTGAGCTATATTTAGTATCTCCTTGAGTTACTGAATAAGCATGAGTATAGAGAATAAAGTTTTGCTCAAGACCATCAGTCTTGGCCTCTTCGTCTCCTTCATCCTCCGCTCTCCCCTTCACCCGGCTGGACCATGGCATGGGATGTTGAGCAGCTAAAGTAAAAAGAAGACATGAAGAAGTTAAGGAACTAAATAGAAGATTTTAAAAGGCACTTCAAGATGAAAAAAAAAATCAAATATTTCAATGACATGTGCAAAGAGCTGTAGACAGAAAACCAAAAAGAAAGAACATGCTCTCTGTGTCTCAAGCTTAAGGAATTGAAGAAAAAATTCAAGCCTTGAGTAGCAATAGTGAAAGGTTCTACAGGGAAAATATTAAATGACACAGGAAACATCAAAAGAAAATGGAAGGAATACGTAACCACTATACAAAAAAGAACTGGTGGATGATCAACCATTTCAAGAGGTTGAGTATGATCATGAACCAATGGTATTGAAGGATGAAGTGGAAGCTGCCTTGAAGGAATTGGTGAAAAACAAGACACCAGGAATTGATGGAAAACCAATAGAGATATTTGAACACAAAGATGCAACACTGGAAATACTAATGTGTCTATGCCGAAAGATATGGAAAACAGCCACCTGGCCAACTGACTGGAAAAGATCCGTATTTGTGCCTATTCCCAAGAAAAGGGATCCAACCAAATGTGGAAACTATTGAATGGTATCATTAATATCACATGCAAGCAAAATTTTACTAAAGATCAGTCAAAAGCAACTGCAACAGTATGTAGACAGGGAATTGCTGGAAAATCAAGCTGATTCAGAAGAGTGTGGGGAACCAGTGACACCATTGCTGATGTCAGATGGATGATAGCTGAAAGCAGTGAATACCAGCAAGGTGTCTATGTATGTTTTGTTGACTATGCAAAGGCATTTGACTGCATGGATCATAACAAATTATGGATAACACTGTGAAGAATGGGAATACCAGAGCACCTAACTGTACTCATGAGAAATTTGTACATGGACTAGGAGGCAGTTCATTCGAACAGAACAAGGAAACATTGCTTGGTTTAAAGTCGAGAAAGGTGTACATCAGTGTTGTATCCTTTCACCGTAACTCTTCAATTCCTGTGCTGAGCAAATAATCCGAGAAGCTGGACTTTATGAAGAAGAATGCAGCATCAGGGTTGGAGGAAGACTCATTAACAACCTGCATTAGGCAGATGACACAATTCCGCTTGCTGAAAGTGAAGAGGATTTGAAACATTTATTGATGAAGATCAAAGAACACAGCCTTCAGTAGGGTTTGTGGCTCAACATCAACAAAACAGAAATCCTTACAACTGGGTCAGTATACAACTTCATGATAAGTGGAGAAAAGATTGAAGTTGTTCAAGATTTGCTTTACTTGGCTCTATAATCAACATCCGTAGAAGCAGCAGTCAAGACATCAAAAGATTCATTGCATTGGGAAAAACTGTTGCAAAAGACCTCTTTAAAGTATTGAAAAATAAAGATGTTGCATTGAAGTAGAAGGAGCCCCTGACTCATGCCATGGTATTTTCAGTCACATCATATGCTTGTGAAAGCTGGACATTGAACAAGAGACAGGAGAAGAATGGATGCTTTTGATATTATGGGGCTGGAGATGAATACTGAATATACATGGACTGCCAAAAGAACCAACAGAAGTGCAGCCAGGGTGCTCCTTGGAAGCAAGGATGGCTAGACTGCATCTTATGTATTTTTGGACATATAGTCAGGAGGGACCAATCCTTGGAGAAGGACATCATGTTTGGGAGAGTGGCAGGTTCATGAAAAAGAGGAAAGCCCTCCACTAGATGGATTGACACAGTGTCTACAACAATGGGCTTACAGAAAAATAAGATCTTGTGCCTGACATAGAATCGGGGAGCATTTTGTTCTACTGTACCTATAGGGACACTATGTGTCAGACCGGACTCCATGGCACCTGTAAACTATAAGAAGATCAGAAAATAAAGGGAAGGGGAGAAGATTAGTGGGGAGGGAAGGGGGCACAACATTGGCCGTAATGATGGCAAGAACAAATGCAAAGTACATGATCCAATTTTGCATGAAAATCCCACAATGAAACTCATTATACTGTTTGCCATTAAACAATAATAATAAAAAATAAATTTTATGGTGAGCACACATTGTCAATAAAATGCTTGTTAGGACTCTCCAGAAGAAAAGCAGAGGGCACAACATACTAAAGGAGCATTTTCTCTTTAAAAGCTTCTATTCTTTTCAGAAGTGTGCCCTCAAAGGTGGTTGGACTTAATCAGTGGGCAGTGTATGTATACATGTATAGAAATATCACACCCAAACCCAGTAATACCACAATTAATGCATATTAATAAAAAGGATGGAATCAGATAGGTGAATCTGCCAAAATTATCAGCCACTGCACTCCAAGAACATAGCTATTCAGTTGGATCAGATGAATTTTTCTTAATTTAATTTTGCTTATTTTCTGTTCCCATATTTTCTCTATACAAAATAGAGTAACAGCCCCTTATGTGCTGAGTAAATGATCACAAAAGATATTTGCAAAAAGTTAAATAATGCAAGTTTTATATCAACATCATCAGATCCTAAAAATAGTAAATCAATTTATTTTTAATGGGGCCTTATTTAATACAATTACCAAAATTAAAGTTTGGGAGAATTTATTGTGTTAAGGCCTTCTGACATTACTGCAGAGGAATCCACAAAGTCTGCTAAATTTAAATATTAAAGAATAAATCCTCTGTATTTGTAGAGAAATTTTAGATAAAATTTTGATGATGCATGGAGCTAAACCTTTATCTTAATAAATTAAGATATGAGAGAGCTTAGAATCAGCCATAGTCCTTTTACAATTTCTAGTGGCAATTTCAAGCTTTGATATGATCCCAATCAAAGATTTGCAAATGTTTTTACACATACACCATCACAAGTCACATACGCACATCAGCTGTAACTTCTGACAAAGTGGACTTTAGATATGAAAAACAGACCAGCACTTTCATTGCTGCCCATACTCAAATCAGATCTTAAAAGTATCTGAAGCTTGAAGTACTACTTTGCAAATCAAGCTTAGCACTCCACAGTGGTATTAAAGGTTTTTGTGAAGGATCTCTCTACATTTTGGTTGCATGTTGTTCAAAAATAGTCAAAAAGTCTACATATTAAGTTAGAAAAAACAACAGTGGATTTGGAAAACTGCAATTGTTGAAATACTCATACTAAAGCAAGGAAGAAATTGATCATATTAAACAGTAAAAATTTAGTCAACGATACCATTAAATTTTGAAATTCTACAATTCATTTTGTAACGTATCAACTGGTGGTAAAAACTTGGTGAAAATATTTTTAAGAAAAGTTCTACACATACATAAAAGTTGAAAGAGTTTTACAAGGGACACCTATATACTCACTACATCTTATTGTACCTTATCGATTTATTATGCTTACTTTTTCACAATTCTATCCATCCTTTTATTTATTCATTCCTACACATTTAGTCATCTGAATGTAAGTTGTAGATATTAGCACATTTCCTCAATAAATATTTTGACATATGTATTACAAATTCACTCTTATAATTCTTTTCAGTTAGAATTTGCATATTGTTCATTGCACAACGTTTATTATTGTTCATTGCACAACGTAGTATTTGAAGGGTTTTTGGTAAAATCACCTGTTAAGCAAAAAAGATATAGGCTATTCTATTTCTCCATTTCTTCTTACCATTCCATTCCACCCAAAGAGGCAATCACTGATTTATCTTACTATAGATGAAGTCAGTCTGTTCTAGAACCTCATAGAAGTGGAACTATATGGTACAGAGGTTTTTTGGTAAAAGGTTTCTTTCACTCGTATAATTTAGGCATTCATCCATGTGGTTTTATCACTAGTCTTTCATTGTCTTCCTTGATGAATATGCTACAGTTTAGGTTAAGAACATACCATGCTTTGTTTATCCACTGAACTGTTGATAGACATATTTTCAGGTTTGGAGCTACTGTGAATAAAGTGCTAACACTCTTCAGTATAAATTTTTGTAGACATATCACTTCAACTCGTGGATGCATGTTTATTTTAGAAGACACTGCCCAAGATTTTCCACAGTGGTGGGAGCATTCGAAAATGTCACCAAAATCTCATGAAGTTCTGACTGAGTCACATCCTCCCCAACATTTGGTGTCATCATTGGTTTTAGATTTTGCTTTTCAGTTACTTGAGTAAATGAAGGCTTGTGGTTTGATTTGCTTTCCTGGTGAACAATTACGTTGATCTTTTTTCATGTACTTACTGATTGTTTGCATACCTTCCTTAAGATATTTGTCTTGTCTTGTTAACGTATATGCTTATCCATCAAGGAACTTTGATAAAAAGCCCATGATAGAAACATATATTGGAAATATTCTCTTGCAATCTGTGACTTGTTTATTTTATTATCTTTGTCTTTAAATGAGAAGATATAAATTTGAGGCTGTAAGATTTTTTTTTTGTTCTTCTGTACTGACTGCTTTGAGTATATTAACAAGACTTGGAATAATCCCAAGTCATAAAGATATTCTTTTGTCTTTCATTATAGGACAATCATAGTTTTAAATTTGTGTATATAGTGTGAGGTATAGAGGTGAGGTTTTTTTCCTAAAGACATTTTGTTATTCCAGCACAATTTTCCTTTCCTATTATATTGCTTTTATGCAATTATTTAAAACCTCTAAAAGTGAAATTTTAGGGCTCTCTATCCTAGTTTGATAACTTATATCAGTATAATATTGTCTTAATAATTGTAGCTTTGTAGTAAATTTTGAAGTTTAGTACCATGTTAATTTTGTTCTTTTTAAAAATTTGTTTTTAATACTTTTGGTATTTATATTTCTTTATAAAGTTTCACATCAACTTGCCAAATTCTATAAAAGTTCTTTGTAGGGTTGTTTAGTGACTGCATAGAATCTGATAATC
>VMDO01008831.1:0-81199 GCA_007922755.1 Pedetes capensis
TATGGGACTTAAAATGTATGAGTGATTTTAAGATGAATTTTACTGATCACCAAACTATTGTAAGAATTAAGGTTGAAAAATGAAAGACTTCCAAATCTCAGTAATGTAATAACTAGAAACAAGATGATCCAATAATACAACATAGTAAGTATGGACTTCATGTTATTTGCCAAGCAACTCACTTGAAGACTCTACTTCCTTTGCATTTTAACATTTAGGCTCTAGTAAGTTTCTTTTAATAGCATGGTGTTTACAATGTTCCATAGAGAGATGACATCCCCAGATTTAGCCATTCTCTGACTCTAGATTTTAGGCATCGTAAACCTCCATGTATAATTTCTAGAATCATTCCCAACAATCATTTTGGTAATTGCTTTTCTAGACTAGAAATCAATAAGCTATCATCTCTCTAAAATGTATAGTTTTAACTGGTAGTTTTTTTAAAAAGGAAAAAAGTTGCTGGTATCACCTCAATGGTCTCATTTGTGAGTATGAAACAATTTTACAAGAAATGCTTCTTTTGGCCTTTAAAGCAACCCTGTAGTGCAGAATGGTATGCAAAGATTAAGGAATATCTCTATTTGTGTACTTGTAAAGGAGATGATGCATGGAATATTCTGATTTTAATGTTGTTTTCAAATGGAATTGTAAGTACATTTCATTTAAACAATGTCTAAGTTAAGTTCAAACATTCTCCTGTGCCAATAGTGAGTAAGGACTCAGGTGTCCTTGCCCCAAACAGACAATTATCAAATAACTAGACAGCTAATCAGAAAAAAGGAACTATAGGAGGAGTAAGGGAGGCTGTGAAAATTATTTGACTATTTTCTGGGTGTAGTGGTCCATGCCTATAATCCCAGCAACTCAGTAGGCAGAGGCAGAAAGATCATGAATTTAAGGCCAGAGGTAGCCTGCATAACTTAACAAGACCCTGTCTCAAGATAAATAATTAAAAAGGGCAGGGGATACAGCTCTGTGGTAGAGCACTTACAAAATATGTGCAAGGCCCTGGGTTCAGCCACCTAGTACCACAAAAAATATTATTTGAAATTATTCAAAGAATACCTTTGTTATCCTATATAAACCATTCCAGCTCTCAAAAGAAATTGGAGACAGAGGAATGAAATACATCTTAGTCTTTATATATGCTAAACTCATTTTGAATTTGTTATCCAAATTATCATGTAATAAAGACACAGCTTTTTTTTTTTTTTTTTTTTTTTTTTTTTTTTTTGTACTGGGGGTTGAACCCAGGGCCTCGCACTTGCATGCTTTCCAAGTAGTGCTGGACCACTGAGCTGCACCTCTAGCCTTTTTTTTTTTTCCTTACTTCTTGAGACAGGGTCTGGCTAAATTATGCAGACTGCCTCTGGTCTCAAACTAGTGATCCTCCTGTCTCAGCCTCCCAAACCACTGGGATTACAGGCATGCGCCACCGCTCCCAGCCAAGCACAGCTTTTAAGAAAACCAAATTGAAACTTAAAAGGCAGTATGTGCAGTGGTTAAACACATGAATTCTAGAGTTAGACTTCCTGGATCTGTTCCCTAGCAATACCACTTAGGAGCTGGGTAATCTTGATATATCACTTAATCTCTCTATATTCTATCATCTGCAAAAGGAAGATAGCAAGAGTGCTTTTCACAGGGATGCAATTAAACAAGCTCAGGAGGACTCTGTACATGGACCAGGAGACAGTCATTCGAACAGAACAAAGAAACACTGCCTGGTTTAAAGTCAAGAAAGGTGTGTGTCAGGGCTGTATCCTTTCACTGTAACTCTTCAATCTCTATGCTGAGCAAATAACCTAAGAAGCTGAATTTTATAAAGAAGAATGCAGCATCATGATTGGAGGAAGACTCATTAACAACCTGCATTATGCAGAGGACACAACTTTGCTTGCTGAAACTGAAGAGGATTTGGAACATTTACTGATGAAGATGGAAGAACACAGCCTTCAGTATGGATTGCACCTCAACATCAACAAAACAAAGATCCTTGCAACCCGGTCACAGTAAGCAACTTCATGATACATGGAGAAAAGATTAAGGTTGTCCAAGATTTTGCTTTACTTGATTCTACAATCAACACCCATGGAAGCAGCAGTGAAGAAATCAAAAGACGCATTGCGTTAAGAAAAGCTGTTGCAAAAGACCTCTTTAAAGTGTTGAAGAGTAAAGATGTCACATTGAAGGCAAGGTGCACCAGACTCATACCATGGTATTTTCAGTTGCTACATATGGTTGTGAAAGTTGGACAGTGAATAAGGGAGACAGGAGAATAATTGATGCTTTTGAATTATGGTGCTGGAGACAAATATTGAATATATACCATGGACTGTGAAAAGAAGCAATAGATCCATCCTAGAAGTGTAACCAGAGTGCTCCTTTGAAGCAAGGATGGCTAGAATGCATCTTACATAATACAATACATGTCAGGACATGTATACATGACAATACATGTCAAGAGGAGCCAATCCTTGGAGAAGGACATGTTTTGAGAGTTGTAAGTCAATGGGAAAAAGGAAGACCCTCATCTAGATGGATTGACACAGTGACTGCAATAACAGGCTTAAACATAAAAAGATTGTGTTCATGGTACAGTATCAGGGAGTGTTTTAGTTTTGTTGTACATAGGGTCACCATGAGTTGGAACTGACTTGAAGGCATAGAACTACCACAACAGCAACATGAAAATACACTTCAAGCAACAGTACTAACATAGCAAGGGCTATGTGTTTACTATTAGTAAAGATTACCTGACTACATATGTGGCCCCTTGTGTTAGAATGAGAGAACAGCAAGAGCCAAAAAAAGAGTTATAATGAGTGCCCTTTTTTACATTGGTCAGTTTGTCCTCAAGTTTCACAGTTCAAGATTTTAAAGGGTAGAAAATAAAAGAATTATAATACAGTAGGAAAAAGATCATAAAATGTCTTGTGCCTGTAGAGTAGTTAAAAGCTCTGACTGTACATTCAGAAATCACGTTTAAATCCTGCTGTGTTACCCTGGACAGGTTATATAACCTCTCTGTGTTTTGGTTCCTTAATTCTCAAAGTGAGGATAATAAAAGTACCTAGCTCAAAAGACTGTGGTAAAGATCAAACGGAAGAGTACACATAAAACAGTGAAGACATAGTAGGAGCTCAATAAATGTCACCGATTTTTATTGTCACAATGTAGCACATTAGGGAAGACATGGCTTACATATTTGTATTGTCATTAAAATGAAAAGTGGACAGAACCAAATAACATACTTCATAAAATTATTTTAAAGTGCAAATAAAATCACAACTATATTTTATATCATTTTCATTATACCTTTACAGATAAGCAAGTAGTTATAAGTGTTTTCCATACAATAGTCCCAAAATGATATAAAAGTGGAAAAGAAAGGGAAAGTCAATGATACCATGGAACAGTTCAAGATGCAATTACTTAGTTTCAATTTGGACAGAATTCTTAGCTTCAATTTTTTTCTCTAAAATCAGAACAGTAAATAAAGATAAGACATTCCATATGATTTCTGGACTGTACCCCACTTCTTTCAATGCAGGTGAGGTCTCCATGGCCTGCCCACAGTTGTTTGTGTGTGAGTGTCACATCAAATTAGGCAGCTCAATGACCTAAGAATTTCCTAAGGCCTTCCAGGGGAGCTCCCAGAGACAGAACTGTGCTTATACAAGTTGACAAATGCAAAACTTCCTGACAGGTCCTCATGGAATTTCTGAAGGTAGTCTCTCCATCAACAGGTCTTGTTTAGTGTAAAATGAGTTCTTAGAATACTAGTAATTTCCTCTAAAATTGACTTCACAGTATCAGTGGATACCAAGAAAATATTTTTATATTGAACTTTTAATCTTCTGGGTTTGTTTGAATTTGGCTTTAACATGAAGTCCACTTCAAAGGAAGAAAATTGGCTCATCATTGAAACTAAGCTTTTGCACAATTCTGTTGTTTCCAAAACCAAGACAGCATGTAGAAAGATTAATAAAGTAAAACTTAATTCTGTCAAGCTATATCATTAACTTAAATTTCCTTATAGTGATTTCCACCCTACTTGAGAACCATGAGAAAGTGTCAGAGATATAAATTATTGTTAATAAAACATACTTTAAAGCCAATATTTTCAAGTACTAAAAATGTTCTCCTGTGAAAGTTGCTAAAATAAAAGCTGAATAATTTCTTAAACTGTATTGAAAGATGTGTATACAGGAGAGCCAGATGCAACTTCTTGTTGTTAGGTACTGTCAAGTCATGTCCGACTCATAACGACCCTTATAGAGTTTTCAATGGCTGATTATTTTGGAATTGCCCTGGGAGTGGATTGCCACATCCTTCTCCCATTAGATGCAACTAGAGATATAAAAATTCTAACAGTATCACAAGGCTGGGGTTTAACTCAGTTGGTAGAGTGCT
Source organism: Pedetes capensis (assembly GCA_007922755.1). Taxonomy (NCBI): domain Eukaryota; kingdom Metazoa; phylum Chordata; class Mammalia; order Rodentia; family Pedetidae; genus Pedetes; species Pedetes capensis. Next base: position 4,417 of record VMDO01008831.1, read on the forward strand.
GCTCTGTGCTCTCTGAGGACTTGATTTCAATCCCTAACACTGTAAAAAAAAAAAAAAGAAAGAAAGAAAAAAAAAAAAGGAGAAGGATGTGGCAATCTACTCCTGAAGAAATCCTGAAAAAAAATCAGACATGGGCCGGGCGTGGTTGTGCACACCTGTAATCCCAGCGACTCGGGAGGCAGGAGGATCACAAGTTCAAGACCAGAGGCAGTCTGCATAATTTAGCAAGACCCTATCTCAAAAAAAAAAAAAAGTAAAAAAATGGCTGAGGATGCAGCTCAGTGGTACAACAGTTTCAAAGCATGTAAGTGTGAGGCTCTGGGTTCAACCCCCAATACTGCAAAAAAAATTATATATATATATATATATATATATATATATATATATATATAAATTATAGGTGTACATTATATATGTGTATATATACATATATACATGTATATATACATGTATACACATATATATGTGTAAATTATATGTGTACACATATATATATAATGGATATATATATATATATATATATATATATATATATATATGTATATCAGCCATAGAAAATCCTATGAATAGCAGAGAAGCACTGAAATAGTGCTGGGCATGGCACAGTGTCAGGGAGTGTTTCATTCTGTTGTCCATAAGGTCACTGTGAGTTGGACCTGACTCAATGCACCTAAACAACAACAGTATCACAAAATATGAGAGGAACATGCAATATTTTCGTCTCTCAATCTGGCTCTCCTCATCCCAAATTCAAACTACAACATACTTCAAAGTTCATTTATGCATTTCTGTTTTTCTCAGAACTCATCCATTGACACAGCTGACGCAGCTTTGACTACTTAGTACAACTCCAGAGTTTAGTACTTCAGGCCTCAGTTCATGTCCTTTTTCCAGTAAATTTTCTCTACCTGCCTAATAGACATTCTCTTCACCTCAAACTTCTCATATCTAAAACTAGCTCTCCCATGAAACTTCATGTGTTTTTTGTCTGCTTGCTTGCTTTTGCGGTACGTGGGTATTGAACCCAAGCATGAAACACAATTTGCAAGTGCTGTACCATTGAGCTGCAACCCCAAACGCTCTTTAATTTTTTATCTTGAGTCAGGGTCTCACTAAATTATACAGGCTGCCTCTGGCCTCAGACTTGCGGTACTTCTGCCTCACCTCCCGCGTCCCTGGGGTTACATGCATGCCCACAGCACCCAGCTCAAACTGTGTCTGCTCAAAGGAGAGGTTCCACAAATTTTTTAATCACTGAAACTCAAATTCTCCACATGTGACTTCTCTCCTTTCTTCACACCCATATTTTGTCAGGTCCTCCAAGTGCTCTGTTTGGATTGTTGACCCCCAATGAGCAATGCCTGCCAATCTTCAGACCTCCCACACTGACTTTCTTAGGCCAAGGGAACACCCACAACTGTAACACAAGCAGAATTGATAGGTATTTGCACATTAGGACTTATGCTCTTGAAATGGTCTTTTTAGGAGTCTGGACCACCGTGCAAAAAGTCTAGATACTGTTCCCAGGAGACCATGTGAAGAGACAGAGAGAGAGAGAGAGAGAGAGAGAGAGAGAGAGAGAGAGAGACAGAGACAGAGACAGAGAGAGAGAAAGAGACAGACAGACAAGGAAAGAGAGAGAGAGAGAGAGAGCCAGACAGCGGCCACCTGTTCCAGCCATTTAGAGGAGACATGTGGGTGAAGTAGCCCTCCTGGAAACTACAGCAGAACCAGACAACAGATGAACAGAAGACAGCTGAGTCCAGCCCAGATGGTATAATTAAGGCAAATAATAGGTTACTACTTGTTTTAAGCCACTACAATTCGAGGTAGTTATGATGCAGCAATAGATATGTAAAGATCCTCTTATGAAACCATCCTAACACTACCAGCTCCACAAGGATCTCTATCCCCACTGAATGCTTGTCACCTTTAGTGTGCTGCATTCTTGCTTCTTCACATGACATATCACCTTGAACCATAGGACTTTTTTTCACATTCATGTTTTCTCCTCCATCATGACTGTAAGTGTCTTGCTTTTCAAACCTAGAACACTCTGGGCCCAATAACTGTTTATGGAAAAAAAAAAGAGGAAAGGGAAAGGGAAGACAGGGAGGAAAGTGGGGTAAATTAAAGAAGAAATGAAGAAGTAAGTCGAGTCACACTGAACAAAATTGAGCATAAGGCCACAGGCAAGGGTGGGGAAAGGGTACTGACATTTTTGCATGTTTGGCAAAGACAAAAGAAACACTCTGCATACATAACTATGACTATGAAATATAGGTCAAGGTAAATGCTTAGAACATTTTCTATTTTGCCTATAAGATGATGGGCAATAAAACAGAAATAACTGTCTTGTAGAAACCTTGCTATTATGTGCTGACATCCACTTCTTTTTCAATACATGCTTTCATAAGTGGAGAAAATGCCATCAATGTAAGCACTATCAATATATTTCCATATATATTTCCCATGCAGACTGGATTAAAGGAGACTGAGTTTGTGTTGAAGAGAAGTTAGCCACAAAGTCTCACGTTACAGATGTGGTGAGTGATTGTAATTGATGACAGTTTTAGCATTGCAGTAATGAGAACAAGGTAGGGTTTACCATCTCCCATTCCTATCTTTATCACTAAAATAGATCCAGAGTGTGTCATTTTCTCTTCTTATTAGTCTTTGTCATAAGACCATGGTATTGGAATGTTAATGCCAGAGAGAATCTAAGGAAAACAAAGTTTTGTAAATTCAAGTCTCTGGTATGCAGTAGGGTTGCCATCCAAGAAAAAAAAAATTCAAATGCTTCTTCCAAAATTTTAGTAAAAATTGTCTCATAGGTAAGATTTTTTTAAAGCCTTTCAGAGCAATTTTATTTATGAAAAAGAATTAAATTATAAATATTTAAATACTATAAATTTTCAGTAAGTACTCTTACATTTCTTTCCTTTTACAGAAAAGATTTTTTAATACCAGTAAGAGCCAAAAAAACTCTAATTTATGGTGCAATCATACACCTCAGATTATAATAAATACAAAAGGAGAGTGGTTAGATCATATTTATGGCATGTCTAAATTAGACTAAAAATAAATTCCAATCAAGTCAGCTTATCTAGAAACCATCTCAGCCACTCAAATTAATTAGGTCAAAACAGAGCAGATGTAAATTCCTCCTGTTCCCATGAGGATCCTTTGTTTATCTGCCAAATCCATGAAGTCTTTACAATTTATCTACTGGAACATATTATGAAAAATTCAATACCTATAGAGGCCTCTTTGAGCAATGCCAACAGCACTTGATTTAGAGCCAGAAGACTTTTCTGAGCAACTTTTCCACTCACTGTCGCTGTGGTCATAGGAAAGTCAATTAATTTCTCTGAGCTTCAGTTTCCTCATCTATAAAGTACGCATAATAATTGATCATGGGAATGTGAGTAATAAGATATATTATATAATACATTAATATAAGGGCAATATAGATAATATGGGTAAATATTTTGTAAACTCTATTGCATTGGTTTTCAAAGAGTGGCCTTAAGACCAGAAGCATCAGAATCCTATGAGAACTTAGAAATAAAAATTCTTGGGACTCACCTCAGATCTACTGAAAGAGAAAGACTACAGTAGGGGACCAGAAACCTCTGTTTTAACAAGTTCTCCAGGTGATTCTGATGGGTGTGGAGGTTTGAGAAGTGATGCTCTAAAATATTTCCACTTACTGCCTTGGCAAAGGACTTAATCACCTAATTCAGTGCCTCAGTTTCCTCATCTGTAAGCAGAGGTTTGCACTGTGCCTACCTCTTAGACATGATATAAAGAGCAAATGAGTTGATATCTGTAAAGTGCTGAGAATAGTGCCTCCCAACTGGCACATATAGGAGTTAGCTATTATTTTGTGATCCAAGCAAAATTCTAGGCTCAAGAATACCAAGATGAACAAGGGTAAGGTAGATGACAGCAGTAGACAAATAAATTTCAAAGAGTGATAAGTGGGCTATAGATTTTTATGGTAATGAGCACAAATTGGGGAAGATCCTTTAGTTCTGCATGGAAGGAAGTCCGCTCTAAGGAGATGGCCTTTGAGCTGAATGCTGAATGAAGAGAAAGAGCCAGCCACGTGAAAACCTGGAGAGAGAGCATCCAAGAAGAGGTCAGAGTGCAAAGTCCATAAGACAAGAATGTGCTGCTTTGTTCAAGGAACATAAGGGGCAGTAGTTGAAACAATGATGAGGCAAAAAGTATAGGTCAGCATGGTCCAAAATGTGGGCACCAGCTACAATACAAGAGACCTTCTAGAACACTTAAAGAGAATGTATTTCATTCTCAGTATTATGAAAAACCTTTTGGAATGTTTAAGCAAGATAATGGCATGATCTGATCTTCAAATAGAATTATAGTTGTGCTACTAAAGTCAAGTGTAGTGGAAGAACTGAGATGAGCTGGAGGGTACTGTGGTGGCATGGGCCTGAGGTGATGATGGATGACTGTTGTTGTGGTGATGAAAGTGGAGGGAGGAGACTGATCAGAAAGAAGATATATTTTGGAGGGACAGTAACAGGATTTGCCAATGAACTATATGTGGTCAGGGGAGGTAAAGGAAGGAAAAAAGGATGAGTCCTATTTCTAATCTACTAGGCCTGGTTTACTGGGTACTTTCAAATATCTAAAAACTTAGTTCTAAGGAGAAGAATGGATCTTAAGCAAATCACTCTGGGGTCTTCAGCTCCTTGAGGTCATTGAGGAAGGGTTTAAGGGTTTCCTTATACTCTGGTAAGTAAAACAAACTCACAAACAAATTCACAAACTACACTCCATGAAGTCTCCAATGTTCAGCAAGTGAAATCCAGTGATCACTTCCAAGATTCTTGATCTTCAAGCAGAATTTGACCTGTGGAGCCCTTCACATTCTCTTCTCTCTTAGCTTTCACAGATCCATTCTCCCTGGTTCTTCTGAATGTTGGATTGTAGCTGCTGATGTCTCCTAACAATGCCAGGGCTACAATTCTGCTCTTTCAATGCATTGCTCAAATAGTTATGTGTTAGTCATGAGATTTAGATAGGGAAAGGAACATATTCTATTCATTTCTGCATTCACAACATCCAGAATAGTACATAGCAGTTGCTTGATATTCATGTGTTCACTTATTCTTTCAATAAATATTTATAATTTATTTATGTAATTTAACTAAATAAAAGCCCTGACAATAGAGTTACATTCTAGTGGAGGGGAGAAGGTGGGATGACAAAAAAATAGAAAAACATAGTAAGCAAAGTATGTAGTATCTGGCTAGATGATGATAAGTTCTACAAAAAGTTGTTATTGTTAGGTGCCATCAAGTCAATGCCTGACTCATAGTGACCCTACATACAACAGGCAAAACACTATTGTCAGTGCTTCTCTGCTGTTCATAGGGTTTTCAATGGTAGATTGACTTTTGGGAGTGGGTTGGCAGGTCCATCTCCCAAGCCTACAGCACCTGGTGTTCCCAAGTGGTCTCCCATCCAAGTACTAACCAGGCCCAACCCTGCTTAGCTTCCGAGATCTGACAGGATTGGACGTCAGAGTGGTATGCCTGTAGGCCTATAAAAAGTAAAGTAGGTTGAATGAAAAAAAGAAGTGCCCTTGGACAAGGGTACAGAATGTTGTTGTTGTTGTTGTTGTTGTTAGGTGCCGTCGAGTCGGTATCCGACTCATAGCGACCCTCTGTACAACAGGGGAAACACTATTGTCAGTGCTTCTTTGCTGTTCATAGGGTTTTCAATGGCAGATTGATTTTTTGAGAGGGGGTTGCCAGGTCCTTCTCCCAAGCCTACAGCTTCTGGTGTTCCCAGGCGGTCTCCCATCCAGGTACTAACCAGGCTCAACCCTGCTTAGCTTCCGAGATCTGATGGGATCAGATGCCACAGGGCTACAGCTGCAGGCCAGGGTACAGAATAGGATGATATAAATGTTCACAATTGGCTAGGTTATTTTGCAGTAACAAATGACCTTCAAATATCAGCATTTGCTCCAAAACAACAAAGGTTTACTTGTGACTTATGCAACATGTCCATTATAGGTGGTGGACACTCTGCCTATACCATTCTCATGCAGAATCCCAGCCTGAGACAGATCTCACTTGGAACATAGGGAAGGGAGCTTGGAAAATTGGACACAAAACCCTTAAAAACCACTCTCCTGGAAGTGATATATGTAACTTCTGCTCATATATATATTTTTTTTTTTTTGGCCAGAGCAAGTCACATGGTCATATCTAATTTCAAGGGAGAAAGGAAATATGATCCTCCCAGTGGTAGCAAACTCACTTTGGTGAATGGTAGTAATGTCTACTAGAATACTAGGTTGAGAAGAAGAGAGATGAGAGTTAAGTAAGCAGATATCTATGGGTAGAATTTTCCAGGTAGGAGAAAAAACTAATGCACAGCCTACTTATAGTGTTTGGGGAACAGCCAGGAGGCCAGTGTGACTGAAGTGGTGTGATTAAGAGAAATAGTCATAAGAGGTGAGAACACAGAGCATGGGGCCAGAGAGCTGATCACAGAGAGGAAGGGAGGAAAAAATCAGAGATGGCCACCCACAGAAGTGTCTGCCTCCTCTGACACTAAACAGTAACATAACTTCAACTAATTTTAGTCAGAACTCTTATCTCAAATCAGCATCCTCTGGAAGAAACACAAAATTAATCTTATTTCAAAAGTGGGGTGGTAATCACACATTCAGAATGAAGAGAGAAAAGCTGACACAATGTGCTTGAAATTGCTTTCAATATGTAAAATATCATATATTCAATCATTTAATGTCCATTTATGGAGCACCTACCATACAGGGTCAGACCTGGTTAGTACTTGGATGGGAGACTGCCTGAGAACACCAGGTGCTATAGGCTTGGGCAATCCACTCCCGAAAAACAATCAGTCATTGAAAACCCTGTGAATATCCGAGAAACACTGAAAATAGTGTTTCACTTGTTGTATGTAGGGTCACTATGAGTCGGACTTGATAACACCTAACAACAACTACTACCACTATGCATGAAGAAAAATGCTAAGGATAAAAACATGAATATTCCTCACTAAAAATGTAATTGTGGAAACCTCTTCACCCATACTATCTAGGAAACCAAAACAAGACCCCTTGGAGTGGAGAGGAAAAGGAGGGCCAGGCAAATTGTGACCAGGGAAATGGGGTGGCAGAGGTAAAGACTAAGTGCCAAAGTACAAGTAACACCATTTGTCTCCAGATTTACCCACTATTTAAGTTGGTGTAAACATTTCCAAATTATATTACTCAGAATTACAGCTTTGTTGTCTGATTACCAAATGTCTACTAAGGGAGAGGAAAAGCTGCTGTAAATAAATTAGAAATCAAATGATTATGTGGATGGCAGACTTTAACAGAACAAATTAAATCATTTGGTTATTCTCTTGACTAACCCTAATTTCTGGGGGCTGGGATTTAGCTCAGTGGGTAGAGCGCTGCGCTGCAGTCTCTGAGGACCCGAGTTCAATTCCCAGCACCACAAAAGTGGGAGAAGGGCCTGGCAACCCACTCCCAAGGCAATCCCGAAACAGTCAGCCATTGAAAACCCTATGAGGGTCGCTATGAGTCGGATACCGACTCGACGGCACCTAACAACAACAACAAACCCTAATTTCTACCTTTTTAGAACAAAGCAGTCAGAATTTTCCAGTGTAGACAAACAAAAGGAAGTTCCCACAGTGCTTTGCTAATGCTTGGGTTATTTAAACTGAATTTAAAGGGAACTTAAGATTTAGGGCCACTTATTTAGATTAAAAACCAAATTTCAACTCAATAAATGCAAAAGGATAGTACCCATGAAAATGAAGAGTATCATAAGCATAAGCAAGAAATTGTTTGGCAGCATCATAATGAAAGTACACAAAAACATTCATCTGTTTATCCATTCATTCTTTTTCTCTTCTAATAAATGTTTATTGAATATTTACAAATGGTCAGAAACTAAGCTAGACAAAAAGATAAGTAAGACATACCGTCTGTTCCAAAAAAGCTCACATCCAGTGAGAGCCATACCATTAAGTGAGCAAGAGACTAGAGAACATAGGAAATGTCTGGTAAAGTTATAAACCAAGTTTCATGACTGTACACAAAAATGGAGAAATTAACTCCATCTGAGGACCTAGCAGAGGACTCCTTGAAAAAAAATTTTAGGTGCATCGGAATATTTGCAGCAGTGAAAGTTTAAGTAAATATTTACTGAGTGTGAGTGAATACGTTCACAGTCAAATACAGGAGAAAGGTGAGATAGATAGGACTGTTGGCTTTTGTTTTGAGAAAAAGAAATGCATCCTGGAAGAGGACATAGAATTCCTGTTGAAAGAAGAGCCAAAAGAAGAGCCAAAACCAGAGGAAATAGAGGCAGCTGTGAGGATTAGGTTAGAGAAATGTTCTGGATCAGGACTCATAATAAGGTGATTTGATCTTGAGGAAGGAGGTGTTAGCATCACTCATTTGCCATCCACATAAGTAAATCATTTCTCCATTTTCTAATGTGACTTTTAATTTTTATTTTTTAGTTTCTTTTCTGCCTGTGCATCTCTCTTTTTTCTACTTACTATAATTTTAGTATTATTTCTATTTTATTTTTAGAAGAGAAATCTCTTAGGCTTTTTACTTCTTATTCTCCTTATGCTTACCTAATTTTCTTTATACAGTTTTCTCTTTATTGTACAATCTTTTTTTTTAAATCTTTTGCTCTTTTCTCTCCTTCTTCCTAACATTCGTGTCCTTTCTGGATCTTCCTTTTCCTCTTTTATTTACCCTTGCTGCTTTCTTCTGTCTCCCCTTACTCTGCCCTCCCTTTTGATTATAAGCAATTACCATTTTTACCTTCACCCTAAATAATTTGTAACTTCATAGCTTATTCTATATGTTTGTCCCCCTTTTCTGTTCTATGGGCATTAGTGATGTAGTAGTTAGTGTTAAATGATTTTAGGTGTATTCCTGTGTTGGGTTTGGTTAGGTATTGTACCTATTACAGTAGTTTGCCTTCTCTGAGAGTGATACTAGGGATTGAGATACTAAGGAAAAGCCACTCACTCAGGAGATCCCCCAAAAAATGGAAAGAAATATCAATCCCAACAGATACACAAATCACAAAACAGAAGCACAAGAAATATGAAAAAGCAAGGCAATATGTCTCCTCCAAAAGATCACAATTTTTTTAACTACTGAATCCAAAGGTACTAATATGATTGAAATGTCCAAGAATTCAAAATTCTACTTATGAAGTGATGTATGACTTCAAAGAGGACACAAACAAACAAATGAAAGAAGTAAGGAAATTAATACAGGACCTAGGTCAGAAAGTCACTAATGTAAAAGATAAAGTCAGCAATATCAGAAAGGAAATTGAGGTTTTGAAAAAAATCATAAAAATTAGAAATGAAGAACTCAATAAATAAAATAAAAAACACAATGGAAAGTATCAATAGTAGACCAGATCAAGCAGAAGATAAAATATCATGGATGGAAGACAAGGTTGATAAAATACTATATTCAGATATCAATAAAGAAAAAGAAAAAAACAAATACAAGAACATGACTACAACTTCCATTAACTCTGGGACATTATCAAGAGAACAAATATAAGAACACAGGAGGTAGAAGAAGCTGAGATGAAAACTAAAGGCATATGAAACCTATTCAATGAAATTATTGCAGAAAATTTCCCAAATCTTGGGAAAGAAATGGACATCCAACCACAAGAGGCATTTAGAACTCCAAATAAACATAACCACTAAAGAACCTCCCTATGATGCATTAGAATTAAAATGCCAAGACTACAGAACAAAGAAGCCATATTAAAAACTGCAAGAGAAAAATGTCAACTCACTTACAAAGGAAAACCCATCAGACTAACATTAGATCTCTCAGCACAAACCCTAAAATCCAGCAAAGCATGGAATGATGTATTTCAAGCCCTGAAAGTAAATAACTGCTTATCAAGATAATTATGTGTAGCAAAGTTATAATTCAAAATCAATGGAGAAATAAAGACCTTCTAGGACAAGCACACACTAAGATAACTCATGACCACCAAGCCAACATTGCAGAAGACATTAAAGAAATTCTATGTACAAAAGAGGAGGAAAAACTGACTAAATCATGAGAGTACAGGAAAGAATAAACTTCATTAGAGGAACAGATGAACTAAAGAGAACTAGGAAAGAATCAGACACATCTAACTCAAAAAAACCAGCAAATTAAGTAAGGGAGAAAGAAAAAAAGCAAATAGTATATGAAGCAAGCAATTATAAGAATCAGCAAATCCATCTCAGTAATGGCCCTAAATATAAATGATCTTAACTTTCCAATTAAAATTCATAGACTAGTAGATTGAATTTAAAAAACAAGTTTGAACAATTTGTTGTCTGCAAGAAACACATGCCACTGGCAAGAATACTCACAGACTGAAATTAAAGTATGGAAATTGATATACCAAGCAAGTGGAAACAAAAAAAAGTAAGAGTAGCCATCCTTATATCAGACAAAATAGACTTCATATTAAAATTAGTCAGAAGAGGCAAAAAAGGTCACTACAAATTAATAAAGGGAACAATTGATCAAAAAAGACATAACAATTATAAATATATATGCACTGAACATCAATGCACCCTATTTTATAATTTTTAAAAAACTAGTAGACACAAAGGGACAGGTTGGTCCAGATATAGTAATAATTGGTAACTTCAATACCCGATTCTCATCAATAGAACATCCAGACAAAAAATGGACAAAGAAATTTCAGAGTTAAATACCACAATACATCAAATGGACCTAACAGACATCTAATAGACAGAATATTTCATCCAAAATCCATAGCATACACATGCTTCTCAGCAATCCATGGAACAGTCTCTAAAGTAGATCATATTTTAGGCTATAAATCAAGTTTTAACAAACACTGAAAATTTGAAGTAAGTTTGTGTATCATATTAGAATATAATGGAACAAAACTATAAATCAACAGCAATAGAAATTACAGAAACTATGCAAATACGTGGAGATTGAACGACATACTCCTAACAATTAATGGATCCTTGAAGAAATCAAAGAAACTTCTAAAATCAAATGAAAATTAAAACAGAACCTATCAGAATGTTTGAGATACAGCAAAGGCAGTTCAAAGAGGGAAGTTTATAGCTATGAGTGCCTATATTACAAAAATAGAGAGAATTCAAATAAATAATTTAATGATGCAGCTCAAGGTCTTAGAAAAATAAGAATAAGCAAACCCAAAATCAGTAGGCAGAAACAAATAATAAAGATTAAAACAGATATTAATGAAATGGAGACCAACAAAAAAAATAAAACGAATTGATGAAACAAAGAGTTTTGAAAAGATAAACAAGATCAACAAACCTTTAACCAAACAGAAGAAAGAGAGAGAAGACATAAATTAATAAAATTAAAGGTGAAAAGGGTGACATTACAATAGATAACAATGAAATCCAGATAATAATTAAGGGACACTTTGAAAATTTATATTTCAAAAACCTGAAAAGCTTGGATGAAATTGAAAATTCCTAGACCTAACAAAATTAAGTCAAAATTATAGCCAGGCATGGTGGCACATGTTGTTATCCCAGCGGCTAAGGAGGTGGAGCTAGGAGGATTGCAAGTTCAAGGCCAGAGGCAGTCTGTGTAACCTAGTGAGACCCTGTCTCAAAAAGTAAAAAAAAAAAAAAAAAAAAAGCCTGAGGGTGCAGCTTAGTGGTCCAGCACTTGCAAAGCAAGATTGAAGCAGTAATAAAAAGTCTTCCATCAAAGAAAAGTCCAGGACTGGATGGATTCACTGCTAACTTCTATAAGACCTTTAAAGAGGAATTAACAACAGTGTTCCTCAAGTTATTCCATAAAATAGAAATGGAAGGAACACTACCATACTCTTTCCATGAAGCCAGTATTACCCTGATAGCAAAACCAGATAAAGATACAACAAAAAAGGAAACTACAGACCAATTTTCATGCAGAACATAGATGCAAAAATTGATGGCAACATACATTTAAAAGGTCATACACTATGATCACGTTGATTTCATCAAGGTTGGTTCAACATATGCAAGACAATAAACGTAATTCAGTGCATAGATTCAAAGAGAGAAATCCCATGATCATCTTAATCAATGAAGAAATGGTCTTTGACAAAATTCAACATATTTTCATGATAAAAGCCCCAAAGAAACTATGAATTAAAGGAACATGCCTCAACATAGTAGAAATAATATATGAGAAACCTACAGCCAACATCATACTAAATGGGGAAAAGCTGAAAGAATCTCCTCTAAAATCAAGAATGAGATAAAGGTGTCCATTCTTTCCACTTCTATTCAGTATAGTAATTGAACTCTTAGCCACAGCAATAACACAAAAGAAAGAAATAAAAATAATGTGATAAGAAAGGAAGAATTCATTTTATTCTTATTTGCAGATGATATGATGCTATTCTTAAAACACCCTAAAGACTCCACCACAAAACTCTTAGATCTGATTAACACCTTCAGAAAAGTAACTGGATACAAAATCAATATACAAAAATCAGCAGCTTTTCTGTATACCAATAATGAGCAGACTGAGAAAGAAATCAGGAAAATAATCCCATTCACAATAGCCCCCCCAACATTAAATATTTAGGAACTAATCTAACCAAATATCCTAAAGACATGTACAATGTAACCTTCAAAACACTAAAAAAAGAAAATGAAGAAATCATTAGAAAATGGAAAGCCCCCCCCCCATGCCATGGGTTAAATTATTTAATATTGTGAAAATGGCTATATTACCTAAAGCAATCTACAGGTTTAGTGCAATGGCCATCAAAATTGCAATTTCATTCTTCACAGAAACAGAAAAAGCAATCCTAAAAATCATATGGAAGCATAAAAGACCCCAAATCCCCAAAGCAATCCTGAGCAGAAAGAGTAATCCAGGGGTCATCACACTACCTGATTTACTGTTATACTACAGAGTCATAGTAAGAAAAACAGCAAAGTACTCAAACAAAACCAGATATATAGACCAATGGAATAGAACAGGGGATCCAGAAATAAACCTATGTAAGTATAGCCACCTGTTATTCAACATAGGTGCCAAAAATATAAGTTGGAGAAAAGACAACATCTTGAACAAATGGTGCTGGAAAAACTAGATATCCTCATGTAGAAGACTGAAACCCAAATATGCATACAAGTTTTACGACATATTAGTCAAAAGCTTCCATAAACTTCATAAGTTAATGAAAGTGTGACCAAAAGTGATGTAATAGTTACATAATGGAAAAAGCAAATGCTGTATTACTGTGTATCCCACCAACATTTACCCATAAAGGTGAAAAAGATAAAAGACGGAAACTAAATCCCACTTGCTCATCTTCTATGAAAATCAGTTCATAATGGATCAAAGACCTTATAGTAAGACATGAAACTTTGAAACTGCTAGAGGAAAGCTAGGGAAAACACTTCAAGACATAGGCATATCAAAGACTTTCTGAAAAGGACCCCAATAATACAGGAAACCATAGCAAAAATTGACAAATTGGAATGCATGAAATTAAAAAGCTTTTGCACAGTAAAGGATACAATTGCCAGAGTAAAGAGACAGCCTAGAGTAAGGAAGAAAATCTTTGCTAACTATACACCAAATCGGGGTTAATATCTAAAATATATAAAGAACTCAAAAAATTAAATATCAAAAAAGCAAAGTATCCAATCAAAATATGCTCAAAAACTTGGTGTAGTGATGCACACCTGTAATCCCAGCACATGGGAGGTGGAGGTAGGATTATTGTGAGTTCAAGATCAGAGGTGGCCTACATAACTTAGCAAGACCGTGACTCAAAATAGAAAATGAACGTGGGGCACAGACCACTGGCAGAGCACTTGCAAAAGTACTGTGAGATCCTGTGTTCAAAACCCAAAGAAACAAACAAACAAAAGGCAAATGAACTGAACAAAGAGTTCCCAAAAGAGGAAATACAAATGGCCAACAATCAATCTTACCCATTAGGGAAATCAAAACCAAAACTACATTGAGATACCATCTCACCCCAGTCAGAATAGCTGGTATCAACAAAACAAACTACAAATACTGGCAAGGATGCAGGGAGAAAGAAATCCTAGTACATTTCTGGTGAGAATGTAGATTGGTGCAGCCACTATGGAAATGAGTACAGAGTTGCCTCAAAAAACTAACAATAGAATCACCATGTGAACCAGCAATTCCACTTCTTGGTATATATCTGAAGGAATATAAGTCAATCTACTACAGAGATACCTGCTGATCCATTATACACAATAGCCAAGATACGGAATCAAACTAGGCATCCATCAACAGATGAATAGATAAGGAAAATGTGGTACACATACACCATGGATTTTATCCAGCCATAAAGAAGGATTAAATTACGGCATTTGCTGGAAAATAGATGGAACAAGAAATCACCATTTTAAGTGAAATAAACCAGACCCAGAAAGACAACACCACATGTTTTTTCTCATATGTGAATGTCAGATTTCAATATATAGTCAATATTAAATTATATAGGACATGAAAGTAGAAGGGAGGAGAAGAGAGACTAAAGAGAAGGGGAAGGGGCAAGGAAGAGAAATAGCACATTTTGCCTTTAATGAAAAATCTGGAGATATATATATGTATGTGTATGTATATACACACACACGTCTATGTGACATATAAATATATAGAGAGATGCACACACAAACAAATCATGCAAGTAGAAGGGGGACCATTGGTGAGGAGGAAGAGGATGAGGGGGTGGAGGGAGTCATGATACGGTAAATGAGAGAGGTGAACATAAGTGATAGACAATGATATGTATGTATGGAAATGTCATAATAAAAATAAAATAAATATTAACTTATATTTTAACATAATTGATACTTTAATACATTTTACATATATTTATGTTTAGGTATATATATGTATTAATTACTGTTGACATAGCAACGATACTCAAAAATATTTTAGAAATAATCACTTTTCATTCTCCACCAGTTTTTCATTTTTTGCTTATTTCTCCTTATAAGCATAGTTGTAAAAATATTGCTATTTTCAATGTTTTAATGATTTTTAATATTCAAAATAATTAGATGCTGAAAGAGTCCTTTAAAAGAGAAAGCTGAGTAACCAGAGATACGAAGTGAACTTAAAAAAAAAAAAAAAAAGCAAGGTGGTATCAAAACTGAAGAACAAGGCCTGAATAATTGGAAATAGCCAAGGGCCATGTTGATGATTGTCCTATTATAAAGGCTAGTTCTTTATAAAGGTTATATTTTAATACTCTGGAAATGGATCAAAAGCAGAGGCCATAGTTGAAAGATCAGAGGTGAAGTAACAGGGAAAACATAGTAATGAGCTTTTACTTTAATCACTTAATACACAAGTTTAAGTCTGATTTTCTTTAAACAAAGGAGTATTATTTGAAGAACACCAAAAAGACCATGGCAAAGAGAAGATTATTTGAAGTCTAAGTTCTAAACTCTTTTAAGGGTTTAAAGTATTGTGAGGAGACTCTTTAAAACACACCACCACTGTTGGGGACTTGGCAAAAGTGAAATGAGGAGGAACCCTATTTTTAATATCTTTGAAAAGGAGAATCTGCCTTTAGAAGAGTTCTCCAGAGTTCATAGGTTGGAAAACCAGCCCATTATAGCTGGTTTTGCATCTGGCAATTTTAATAATCCTTAGGGTGACATGATGAACTTGATGAACTCTTATAGGAACTTCCAGACCTGCAAGTCTATGATGTCCTTTCCAAAATAAATTCTTGATGTACCACAAAGATCAGTTTGAAGTATCTGAGAATAGCTGAAATCTGTGCCCTTCTTTCAGGATCTTTTGGAATATTTTTGGCTAAAACAGATTTCTGTGGAGACTTTATAAATGTGATGATAATCTGTGCAATTGAGTTCTGGAAGCAGCTGAGAGACAAGTACACATTAATCAATCTATTATGCAAAATATTTCTTAGGTAATTTCTTAGTGCTCCAAGGTGGTACAATAGTGAAAAGTTCATTTCCACTTAACTATTTTCTAATGTAAGTTCTGAAAACTTCTATTTGGATGATTTAAAAATCTCTTGCTTTCTTAAACAGATTATTGAAATATTTTAATCTCCCAGGAAAGTTCTCAGTTTAGTTCATTCAGAGACTGGCTGGGGTGCATTTCAGTTAGTTGTGTAGTAACCTTTCCTAAAGAAGTATATAACTTCTGCTTATACAAATATTCCTACAAAACTCAAACGCCTCACACAGATTGAATGGGAAAAAGGCAATATTTTATTTTAATATGTGTAATGTAATCACTGAGAGGTTTTAACTTTGTTATTGTCACAGCAATTCTTAGAAATTACTTGAATGATCCCTTACATCTACACTGTGGTCAAATAAGACTTTCTATGTGGTACTACATGGGTTTTAACTGGAAGCTGTTATTGTTGTTAGGTTCCACAGAGTTGGGTCTGACTCTTAGCCACCCTATGTATAACAGAATGAAACTTTCCCCAACACTGTGCCATACCCAGCACTATGTCAGTGCTTCTCTGCTATTCATAGGATTTTAAATGGCTAATTGTTCCAGGATTGCTTTAAGAGTATATTTCCGTGTTCTCACATTTTTGTTGTGCTGGGAATGGAACTCAGGGCTTCAGAGAGCACAGAGCAGCACTCTACCAACTGAGCTAAACCACAGTGCAACTGGAAGCTGTGACTAGATAAATAAGTAGATAAAACATTTCTTCAGATATAAACATTTTTACATAGCACTTATGAGTACAGAGATATGCTACCTTGGATTCACTTTAAAATCATACAATAGCCAGATGTGGTGGTTCATCCCTATAATCCCAGCAACTCAGGAGGCAGAGGCAGGAGGATCACAAGTTTGAGGCTAGAGGCATAACTTATCAAAAATCTATCTCAAGATAAAAAATAAAAAAGGGGCTGGGGTTTCAGCCCAGTGGTAGAGCACTTGCAAAGTATATGTGAAGCTCTGAGTTCAAATCCCAAGTACTGCAAAAAAAGAGAAAAAAAATCATACAATGTAAATCTATCAATAAATTAATCTATCAGTGATGTGAAGTTAATTTATTGGAAGTCCTTAAGATTGCTGACTTTTAACATAAACACACACAGCAAATCTCAAATCACATTAAAAACAAATAGTAGTTAATCATGTTGAAAAACCAAACACCTGGTCTTCCACCTCTCCAAATTACTCCTCCCAGTGCCCCCTCTTCAGCAAATGGCCACTCTAAACTTATAACGTTGAAAGCATAAATTTCAGGGTCATCCTGGGCTACTCTCTTTTGCTCACTTCTACCTAATCCATTAATGAGACAGCCAGCTGTACTTAGAGCATATTTAGATGTCTGACAAACTCTCACTAGCTCAGTTGCTACCAGTAGCTTCCAACCACTGTCACCCTTTACCTTACTGCAATATCCTCCTCTGCCGTAGACAACTAAAGGATATTCTCAACACAATAACCAGAGTATTCTTTGAAATGTATATGCCAGACCATAACTCTCTCCTATTCAAAACTGTCAAATGATTTCTCATCTCAATCTAAGTCAAAGTTCTTCAAGAAACTTCAAAACCCTATATGACATGACGCTCCATTTCTCCCACATTAATATCTCCTATGTTGTTGTTGTTAGGTGTCATAGAGTCGGTATGTGACTCATAGCGACCCTCTTGAGTTTTCAATGGCAGACTGTTTCGGGATTGCCTTGGGAGTGGGTTGCCAGGTCCTTCTCCCATAATATCTCTTATACTCTTCCTATACTCGGTCATCTCCAACTACACTGGTCTCCTGAAACACTTTAAGCATGTTTCACTCAGGGCCTTTGCACTTGCTATTTCCTCTACCTACAGTGCTCTTCCTTCAGGCAGTCTGCTTCCTCTGAGGGCTACACAACTGGTCTCCTTATCATTTTTGATTTTCCTTAAATGTCAACCTCTCTGGGAGGCCTCCTCTCATGCATTACTTAAAATACAATCTCTCCTCCAAAGCCCTGATACCCTCTGCTCCATGGCACTTGTTACCATCCAACACTCTATTTATTTGTTGACTATGTCTCTTGCCCAACTAAAACAGAGGCTGACTAAGGGAAGATGTTTATGTCTGTTTGGTTCACTGCTATTGCCTGGCATATAACAAAATGCTTGGCCTTAAGAAATACTTATAAGTGAATGAATGAATAAGTGAACTCCAAAGGAAACAAATTTCAAAGCATTTAAATTTTTCTCATATCAAAAATTTTACATAAATTACTAGCTTTTCCTTTCAAAAGACAAAGACCTCTTCTTTTTCGTCAGGTATATCCTTAGATGACCATTCCTCCCATATTCTCATTTCAAAAATTCACTCAACATACACCACATTAAGATAGCTCCAATAATGATATTTCTCAAGCAAGAACCAAGATGAAAATTCCAATTTGGGAGACTGGTTTGGATGAATTCTGAGTTCTAAAGGAAGTCCATAAAGAAAAATAAATAAATATTACAATTTCTGAATATATCTGTTAATCTCCTATGTTTTTGAGGCAATCCAATTCTATTCCAAGACATAGTTTGGAGAGAAATAAGGTTTGTAAAGGGCACATTACATTGAGAGGCTACAGATGATTTTATAATTATCCCATATCTAAATTTGCCTTATTCCCCCAACTTTGAGGTTGAATTGGCACACTGAGTTGAATGTGAAGGCTTGTCCTGACAAAGTTCAAACTTTATTTCAGCCCCATTAAGGACAGAAAAGGTGACACATAGTTTTGCTGCTGTAGCTTATGTTGACAAGCACTGAGCTCACACTAGATAAATTTTGATCTGTTATCTAGTCTAGGCTTTACCATTAACTGACTGATCTTAAGCCACCTGGATCTATTGTTTTTGCTCTCTCTTCAATTAAAAGACAGACAAGATTGAACTGGTTAACCTCCTGGGCCACCCAGCTCACATAGTCTGGTCTAGTATGTATAAATCTAAATAATACTGTTAAGTTATTGCTTTGTTTATTTCATAAGAGTTCATCAAATTTGTCATCCATGCTTAGTTTGATACTTCTACTTTTAAAGTTATGGTTTATTTTGTTATAATTAATAATGTCATTTGACTTATAGCCACTCTCTGTTGACACAAAATGGTGTTGGTTGATGGTAACAAGTTGATGAATCTTGCTATTTCTTACACTGACAAAATCTTATTCTGATAGATATTAGGGGTTTTTTAGGAAGCATCTTTTAACTATTTTCATCTGTCTTGCGGCCATCACTCTGTTAGATAACATCATAACTGGCTTTTCAGACTGTTAAGATTAATGGACATTGGTGATGTTGCTCAGGAATTTATGTTGCATCTATAGCTACTTGTGGCTGTGAATTATGCAGCTTCTTGCACAATTTGACTTTGGTAACCACAGTTACCTTGATCTGTTTCTTTTTCTCTTCTTTCTTTCTTCCTTTAGAGAATACGTCTATGTAGTCCAAACTGACCTTGAACTCCCAATTCTTCTGCTTCAGCTTCCCTTTCTTTTTATTTCCCACTTCTTTTCTTCTTGCTCTTATCCTCATCTGCATAGAGTCTAGTGCTATTTGCTTTAAATTTCTGATTTTCCCCCTATGATCTCACATTTGTGTGTGTGTGTGTGTGTGTGTGTGTGTGTGTGTGTGTGTGTGTGTTGCTAGGGATTGAACCCAGGGCCTCAAATATGCAAGGCAAGGGCTCTGCCACTAAGTCTCCCTAGCTTAAGAGTTTACTATCTCAGAATTCCTCACAGGAATATAGGTGCCTGCAGAATATCTAAAGTTACCATTAATGGGATCATAATTCAGAAGATTTTCCAACAATTTCATCTCTATGTAAATTGTTTACAAACAACATCCAAGAAATTAAAGGAAAATAAAATGTCAGTGGTTATTGAGGCAAATACAATGTTCATGAAAACACTGAAGCATTTAATTTACATCTAATCTTAACACAGTTTGGGTAGTCCCACTGACCTATACTAATCAACTGTGCTTAGAACCCCAAGGGCTTGGAGTGTTGACAGCTGCTGCAGGCTCTCAGTTGAGTCCTTCTGTGCAGGACCACCATGCATCAAAGGGAGCTGCCTCTGCAAAGGTCACACTCCCTCCCTGATGATAGCTGGCAAACAGGCTTGAAAATGGTAGCCTCTTGCTTTGATATGGGACAATACCAAAAGGCAACCCCAGCTCTGATGTTTTCAAAAAGATCCTTATTCCCAATACTACATCCCTCACTCCTACAGGTTGGAGGTGTATGTCACTAGTAGACCATGCATTGAATATGCACAAGGCCCTGGTTTCAATCCCCAGCACCCTCCCGCCAAAAAAGATTATCTCCAAAAAGTTTGCTACACAAAAATCTTTCTGGTCTTTGTCTTGAGAACACAATTTATGGCAACAAGTGAAATAAACAGAATAAATCAAATATTAATATTGACAGTTACATTCATTGCTTGTTTAATCCAGACATGGAAAATAGATTTCAGTTTGAATGCCAGCTTTAATCTGCTGGTTGGATTGGCTTGAAAAATAATATTGGAAAGGATTCTAAGGTTAAGTCAGTTTATTTGGAAAGGATACTTAGTATGACCAATTTAGGATGTCTTCCAAAAATAAGGAAGGAAACAATACCAGCATAGGTTTCAAAGATCTACTGCCTTCAGATTATAGTAGGATCTATAAGCTTTGCCTGACCAGTATTTCCCCTTTCTGACAGAAGACCTTTGATTTTATCCTAGGGAAACACCCCTCAGCACATTCCCCACCATTTCAGCCTCTCTCACTTTGGAAAGAAGAAAACGTGACTCAAGCTCAATCAATCTGCCTACTTCATCCACTGGATATAGTGAATTTTCAGATGCAAGTATTTAAAGCAAGTCAGTCTTCTCAAAGTCGATCATTTCAGTGAACTTTTAGAACTCTTTGCTATGATTTTTTAGGTGTGAGTATATAATCCCAGAAGTGTTTAATCACAACTTGGGGAGAAGCTATCGGGGCATAAAGTATGTGCATAGGCAAGAAGAGTTGAAAGATAGAGTGTGACAGTCATACCTGAAGCCAGCCCTTGAATTTCTGAATTGTATGAGTGAACAAATCGTTTCTTTTTGGATTAATCCATTCTGAATTGTAGTTTGGTTGCTGGCAAACATGAATCCTGACTCATATGCTTAAATTCATACCTAAACAACTCAGGTAACTCTGAGGCAAAAAAAGCTCAAGAAAATAAAGCTATATTGAATATTTTAACCTGTAAAAAGAAGGATTGTAAACAATAAGTTCTAATTTTTATTTATTCAAGTCTTTTTTATTCTAGAAATATTGAAGGTGGCTTCTTTTGGTATAATGTGATTTCACACAGTTCTCAAATTCATAGAGGAAATTTATGCTTTAGAAATTTAAATTTTGATTTTTTTCAAGTTTTGTTAATTGGAAATTTTTAATGTACAACTTAATGTGTTTCATTCTGACATGTATCTCATTGTGACATTACATATATATGATTGATTGTACATTGCTCACATAACTTCCCCCTTACCCTCTCACACCCCTCCTTCCACATCTCTCACCCCCTACCAATGGCCTCCTTTCTACCTGTATGTCTTTTTTTGGGGACAGTTATCTGTACACGTTCATCCCAATTTTGATTTAAGTCCAAACTTTTTTCTATACTCTTCTATCTTTTTACATTCTCAGCAGTATTACATGAGTAATCTAGTCCATTTGCATTATTGTCATCATTTAGTATTGTTGGTATTATTATAATTATTTCCTGAAATATTAAAGTTGGGCTGCTTACTTTGAGGTTGACCTTTCTCTCCTTCTTTGCTCCTCATTGGCCCTCCTCCCCCTCCATCTTCTCACATCTTTGCTTCCTTTTGCTAGATCCCTCCCTCCTTCTTTCTACTCCTTATTGTCCCTTCTATGCTAAGTTTACATGAGCTTTTTATTATGTTCCAATTTATGTGTAGGATTTTTTCCTTCTTTTACATTTGATACAGCTCCCACATATGAGTGAGAACATGTGATATTTCTCTTTTTGGGCTTGTGTTCATTCACTTAAGATAATTTTCTCCAATTCCATCCATTTTGCTGTAAATGACATTTCCTTTTTCTTTATTGCTGAGTAGTATTCCATTGTGTATATGTACCATAATTTTTTTATCCATTCTTCTGTTGATGGGCACTGTAATTGATTCCATATTCTTGCTATTGTGAAAAGTGCTGCATTGAACATGGAGATGCAGGTATCTCTGTGGTATGATGATTCATCTCCCTTTGAGTATATTGCCCATAGTGGTATAACTGGGTCATATGGAAGATCTATTTTTAGTTTTCTGAGGTACCTCCATATTGATTTCCAAAGTGGTTGAATCAATTTACAACTCCACCAGCAGAGTAAGAGGGTTCCCTTTTCTCCACAGCTTCAACAGCATTTGTTGTCATTTGGTTTATTGAACTTGGCCATTCTTACTAGAGTAAGGTGGAATCTCAGTGTTGTTTTGATTTGCATTTCCCTAATGGGTAGGGGTATTGGGCATTTTTCATGTGTTTCATGGCCTTATGAGCTTCTTCATTTGAGAACTATCTATTCAGTTCCTTTGCCCACTTGTGTATTGAGTTATTTGTTTTCTTGGGAATTGCTTTTTTGAGCTCTTTATAAATTCTGGAAATTAGTCCCCTGTCCAATGTATAGGATGCAAAGAATTTTTCCCATTCAATGGGGACTTCCTTGACTCTGTTGATTGTCTCCTTGGCTGTAGAGAAGCTTTTTAATTTCACATAATCCCATTTATCTATTCTTGCTGTGATTTATTGAGCAACTGGAATCCTATTCCTATTCAATATTTCAATCCCATAACATAACTTGGAACTCTACAACTAAATGCCTAACAAATATTCATAGTGTGAGTAATAACCTGGTTTAGGTCAAGTTAAAAAATGCTTCTAAATTAATTATAATGTGGCAGCAATAACTAGATCAATTAGACCTGATGCAATTAACATGAGAAATCAAGACATATCCTATGATATTTATCATGTAATAATACCTAATTTGCTTGTGAATATGATATAAACAGATAAAGCCAACTTTAGGGTACTAATCATGTTACAATCTAAACATCAATGCCCACAGATACAGATATCAGGAGTGAAATTTAAGGAAGTTCAAATTACCTGTCTCACCAATAATATGTTATTAATATATTGTTTCACAGAAAAAAAACTTATATTTGAAGACTCCTGTTAAAATTAAAATTAGTTCCTTATGTAACTAATATAAATATCAACATCTAAGGACCAATTAGTTTAATTATCTAGCTGGTTTCCTACAAAAGCTTTTGAGATTACCCTGTAGGAAAGGGAGGGGAGAGTTCTGAGTGTGGTAGAAAGGCAAGAAGATAGATGATATAGACTGTTTTTGTAATAAAAGTTCATATTTATATTGCAAAGGTTATATCTTATTTTATGAATTCTAAAATTTCAAATCATTGAATGTGACACTATAAAGGATTTATAAGAGATGCACTAATAGTTACTTAATGTGAGGATGCCCTAGGTGATAGATGATCCACACATAGTTGTTGTTCTCTTGGCTCCTTTCTTAAAACATCTTCTGGTTTCCAAGTCTATGCTTCTGAAAGTATCACTTAAACCTATTTTTTAAATTAGACTAAGACATGTTTAATGCTATTATAATGAACTTACCATTTATGTCTCATACTATCAATAAACTAAGGGAGGATTTTAGGCTCTTGGGGTTTGAAAGTCTTTTAATAGGTTTTTGATTACATGTAAGTATGAAAGAATGGGTACTATCAGTAAATGACTTCAAAATCTGCTGAGGTTAATTACAGTATTTATTAAATAATGAGCATTAGGGAAATCATAATTGCCAAGATCTTAATTTGGAGGAAGGTGAGTGCTATAAGTTGAATGTTTGTGTCTGTACCAAATTCATATGTTGAAATTCTTACCCCCAATGCGATATCAGTCAGTATCAGGAGATAACTAGGTCATGAAGATGAAGCTCATAAATAGGGCTGTGTCTTTATAAAAGAAACCCCAGAGAGCTCCCTTGCACTTTCTGCCATGTGAGGATACAGCCAAAAGTTGGCTATCTATAATCCAGAATGCAGCACTTATCAAACACCGAATCTATCAGTACTTGAATCTAAGACTTTTCAGTCCACAGAACTGTGATAAATAAATTTCTGTTTTTTATAAGTCGCCCGCTCTGGCACAGTTTCTCACAGCAGACTGAATATATTAAGCAGAGAGGATTAGGTTAAGAAAAATTGCCTAATAGGAATGTAAATTAGTGCTTTCTCTATGAAAATTAGAATGCATGTTCCTCCAAAAACTAAAACTAGAATTACCATGTGATCCAGTTATAACACTTCTGGGTACATACTCAGAGGAATTTCAGACAGCATACAACAGAGACACCTGAATATCATGTTTACTGAGGCACTATTCACAATAGCCAAGTCATGGTATCAGAATAGGTGCCTATCAAAGGATGAACTGGTAAAGAAACTGTGGTATACATGGACAATGGAATATTATTCAGTCATAAAGAAGAATAAAATCATGTCATTTGCAGGAAAATGAATGGAATTAGAGATCACCATAAAATAAACCAGACTCAGAAAGACAAGTATTACCTGTTGTATCAGTTAAGTTTCATTGCTATAGCAGAAAAACCAACTGAAACCAACCTATGGAGGAAAACGATTTACTGGAAGTCCATAGTTAGTAGATCAGTCCATATGCCCTAGTGACTCACTTTCTCCAAGCTAGACCCAATTCCTAAAGTTCCACAACCTCCCAGGATAGTGCCACTAGCTAAGCACCCAACATTAAAGCACATGACTTTGGAGGACACTTTATATTCAAACCATGACACATGTTTTCTGTCAGGTGTGGAATCTGTGGGGAAAAAAATCATGACAGTAAAAGGGGGAGTGTTAGGGAAAAAGGAGGAGATGGGAGGACAGACAAGTGAGGTTAAAGGAGGAAGTGAATATGATCAAAGTATGTTACATGTTGTATGAAAATGTCATAATGAAACCCATTACTTGTACAGCAAAAATATGTTAATTAAAAATTATCTTTTTTCATTTAAAATTACATGTCTTATTCTTAGTCAATGGCTCAATAGCTTTTTAAACCAAAGATAAAACAAGACAAACAATAACAGTAGAACCCCAAAAACCTAAAAGATGCATAGAAAATGTAAGGAAAGTACCAGGTATGGTGGTATACACCTGTAATCACAGCAACTTGGGAGGCAGAGGCAGGAGGACCACAAGATTGAGGCCAGAAGCAGCCTGAGTAACTTAATGAAACCTTAACTCAAAAGAAAATTAAAAATAAAAAATGGGATGGGCTAGGGGTGCAGCCCCGTGGTAGAGCACTTGCAAAGTATGTGTGAGGCCCTGAGTTCAACCCTCACATAAGAAAGAAAGAAAGAAAGAAAGAAAGAAAGAAAGAAAGAAAGAAAGAAAGAAGCAAGAGAGTAGGATGGGGGACAAGAGAGAAGACAGACCTGGTTACCTGCCGGCATTTGTGCCATCATAAAGAACCCACTACTACAAACATTGTAAAGCACTCTCCTCATTTCTTTTCTCAAAAATCTTACCATAATCCCATATGTTTTCCACCCCTCTTATTCCCTCCTATTCTTCCTAACCTGGAGCTAAGTTTCTCAGGAGACAAAAAAATCAAATAAATAATTAAATTAATTTTAGCTATTAGCAATTTCATTTATTTATACAACAAAAATTTATTCAGTGCCTACAATGTTTCAAGTACTATGCTGGCCACTGAAGATTCAGTTGTGAAAAAATCAGAAGTATAATACATATATGTAATTTTAAATTTTCTAAAAGCTACATTTCTCAAAAGTAAAAATAAGAGCTGTGCGTGGTGCCGCACACCTGTAATCCTAGCAGCTTGGGAGGCAGAGGCAGGAGGATTGCAAGTTCGAGACCAGAGGAAGTCTGCGTAATTTAGCAAGACCCTGTGTCAAAAAGTAAAGAAAAGATTAAAGGGCTGGGGGTGCAGCTCAGTGGTCCAGCACTTGAATAGCATGCAGGTGCGAGACTCTGAGTTCAACCCCTAGTACTGCAAAAAAAAAAAAAAAAGGAAAAATAAGGAAAAAAAATATTTATATAAGTTATCTTAATGTATCTAAATTTTAATATTTCAACATTTAATCAGTATTTTAAAACATCATTAGGTATTTTTTTTTCAAATTATCTTTAAAATCCAGTATTTAATTTACTCTTAGAGCACATACCAGCTTAACATCTCAGTAGCTATGTGTGGTTAGTGGCTATCTGGAGGCAGATAATTTCTAATTGTCTTTCTTTTAATGATATTAAATGGATCAGTGGATTCAGGTGTTGTCAGCTTGATCTTTTATCAGCCATTTATTATCATCACCTAAATCCATTATCTCACTATGGATCATAAAATGATGATATTCTATTATTTCCTCCAGATTTATTAGCTGGAATTTTTCTATAAAGAATTTTACCACAGCAACTCTTTAAGTATTCTGAGGTATACTTCTTATATGAAAGACAGAATAAAATGCTACATTCTTTCCTTTTTTAATCAGTTCTCAGAATGAATTGACTTCCTGGCATCTTTAAAAGGTGACCATTGGTGGGGGGAGGGTACTGTCATCATCACATGGATTTTAATATATGTTGTGTTTTAATCCATTGTAATTATTGTTAATTTTGATGTTCAACCTGTTCCAAATTTGACCAATAAGAACTCTTTCACTCTGGGTCCTGTGTTCTTTTGACATAACCCAGCAGTCTTCAGTAACTTCCTATTATTTGCATGAAAGTTATTTCTAGTTTGTATTGTATATATTTCCTATTCCAGACCTAGAATCACCCATTTCTCTAAGCTCCAGTAGACAATAGAATTTACAGACTACAGTCTATAGGAGAAAAAACACAAAACAAAATAACTCTTAATGGATAGGTTAGGGGGAGACCTGCCAACAACACTGAAACAGAATACCCTTTAAAACTGGAGCATGAACACATGATGTCAATGGAATGAGAAGGAGAGTGTATTTTAAGATAAGAAAATGGTGAGCCACATCAAATTCCACCGAGATTACAAAACTCCAGTGCTTTAGACCTTTTCTCCTTTCTGTTTCCACTCACTCCCTAGGTAATCTAATCATTCTTTTGGTTTTAAATATCTTCTTATGACTTATGGCTTATAAACTTATATATAACCAGCCCTGATCTCTCCCCTAATCTCTTGGCTTGAGTGGCCAGCTGCCTACTCACATCACCACTAGAATACTTAGCAAGTACCCTGAGTTCAACACATGTAAACTTCAGAGTCCTGATGCACATGAGTAATCTCAAACTCACTTCTTCCCTGGTGTTCCTTATCTTAGTAAATACCATAAATCATCCCTTCAGTTTCTCAAGTCAAAAAGCTTGGAGAAAATATTAGTACTCTTTCTCTTACCAGCAAATTCTGTCAAAATTCTGTCAACTCCTCATATTTCTCCACTTCCACCATTCTTGCTCTAGTCAAGTCCGCCTTCCATTCCACAGGGACAATTGCCTCAGTCTCTCAATTGGTTCCTTGGATTATTTTGTCCCTCCACCCTCTATTTCTACACAACAGCCAGTATAATATTTTTAACATGCAAGTTAGATGATGCCCCACCCTTTTTCAAATCATTCCAAATGTGCCCCATTACCTAAAGAACAGAATCTAAAGAACTGAGCTTCTCAAAAGGAGGAAATTCTGGGAGAGGAGAGGGGAGAGAGGACGAACAAGGAGGAGTGAGAAATGGGAGAGGGGTTGACCTCAGGGTGAACAGGCCAACTTTAATATTCCTGGACACAATTATAATAACACCAGTAACACCAAAGAATAGTAATAATATAGATGGGCTAGAAAATTCATGTAATAGTACTGACAATGTAAAAAGTTCACTACAGAAAAAGTTTTGATCTTAAACATAATTGGGATCCAAGGATATATAGAAAAATACTACCACAAAAAGAAGCAAATGGAAGAGGGGTATTTGGTGGGGGTATGGGACAGGGGGAGGAAGTGCACAAGAGGGTAAGGGAGAACTTATCTGTGTAATGTACAACAAAATGCATATATGGAAATGTCACAATGAAATGTATGTCAGAATGAATCACGTTAAGTTGTACATTGAAAATTTCCAATAAAAAAAAGAACTAAGCTTCCAATTTGGACAAGATGACATGAATATATTCCATCTATCATATTCCTCCGACTAATTACAAAACAAATAATCCCTCCCCCAGCCAAATTCCTAAAAACAGATAAAAGAAGACAACATGGGAGAAAAGAAAATAGACTGGTTAGAGACGTTGGGATTTGAAGCACGATCCAGCTTACGCTCTGTTTTATTTTTGTTGTTGTTGTTGTTGTTGTTGTTGTTGTTGTTTGTTTTTTGTGTTTTTTTGTTTTTTGTTTGTTTTTGTTTTTTGCATCCTATGTATCCAGGGCCTGCAGCTGTAGCCCTGTGGCATCCGATCCGATCCCGTGAGATCTCCGAAGCTAAGCAGGGTCGGGCCTGGTTAGTACTTGCATGGGAGACCTCCTAGGAATACCAGGTGCTGTAGGCTTGGGAGACAGACCCACAACCCACTCCCAAAAATCAATCTGCCATTGAAAACCCTATGAACAGCAGAGAAGCACTGACAATAGTGTTTCGTCTGTTATACGCAGGGTCGCTATGAGTCCGATACCAACTCCACGTCACCTAACAACAACAACATGTATCCCAGCCTGAGTTCCTAAGAACACAACCTAAAACGCCAACAAGCTTATACATGTGCATGCCCCTCACACACACACGCATGCACGCACGCACGCACGCATGCACACAAACTCCCCTAAAAGATCCAATCTCTCTCTAGCCAAAGAACATAAGAAAGGGAACCACAGCAGTACATAAATATTTTAACCACAATTATTCTATTCCAGGTGAACGTCATGAGAAAAATCACACAGCCCTGCCCTTTCCCCTGCTCATCAGATGTTGCAGCTTGGAGACCGTTGGTGATACCTTGTCTTCTATCTCTGCCCTACAATAATGAAAAAATGTTCGTTCTCCTTCCAACAAGAAGAATGAGCTACAGAAATCTTGAGATAACCTTTAAACAGCCCATGCATGTAACCTCAGAAACAACACACCAAAAGATTTGAAAAATGAATAGTTTTGGAACACTGCCCAGAATTAACTTGGTCTCTGGGAAGCATATAAGTAGATCTGACTAGAATAACACTGCCAAAGCTTTGAAAACTAAATTGACATTTGAATTACAGCCCACAAGTGTATACTAGAATGTGAATTCTTAATATAAACAGGCTAAAATAGAAGCTTTAAATGGGAACCAGAATCATATATCCAGTATTCATAATGTCCAGGATACAATATGAAATTACTCATTATGGCAAAATTCAGAAAAATATAACTGGAATGAGGAAAAGTCAATAAAAATATACCTACACTGAGAAGAAACATGTTGAAATCTATCAAGAAATTTAAAGTTGCTATTATAAAATGTTTCAACAAAAAATTATAAATTCTCTTGAAACAAATGAAGGAATATAAAATCTCAGCAAAGAAATAGAAGATATCAAGAAAAATGAAATGGAAATTTTAGGCCTGAAAAATACAATAATAATAAAATTAAAATTTCCTCTGTTTGGAATCAAGAGCAGAATGGAGATGACAGAGTTAAAGTGACTACATTTGATGACACATCAATAGAAATTATCCAATCTGAATAACAGAGAAAAAATAGATTGGACAAAAAATAAAGAAAGAACAGAGCCTCAGAGATCTACAGAACAATAGGAAAAGATATAGCATTTGTGTAATTTGAGTTCCAGGAGAAGAGGAGAAAGGGTGCAGGATTAAATAAATATATTTATAGAAATTGTTTTTATTAGGTGTCATCAAGTTAGGCCCAACTCATAGAGACTTTATGTACAACAGATGAAACATTTTCTAACACTGTGCCATGCCTGGCTCTATTGTCAGTGCTTCTCTGCTATTCATAAGGTTTTTAATGGCTGATTGCTTTGGGGAGTGAGTTGCCATGTGCTTTTCCCAAACCTACAGCACCTGGTACTCCCAGGTGATCTCCCACCCAAGTACAAGTATTAACCTGGTCTGACCCTGCTTAACATCTTAGATCTGACAGGATTGGATGCCACAGTGGTATGGCTGTAGGCATTTATAGAAATACTGGTTTAAAGAATTCCCATATTTAGCAAAAGTCATAGCCTATGACTCAAGAAGCTGAGCAAAGCCCTACCAAAATAAATTCAAGACAATCCAGGTCCAAATACAACATAATTCAATTTTTGAAAACTGAAGACTAGGAAAATGGGAATGTCATAATAAAGCTCATCAATTTCTATCATGAATATATGCTAAATTGAAAAGACTAAGAATAAATTTAAAATTTTTAAAAGCTGTTAGAAGAAAATGATGCATTATCTAAAATAGAAAATTTATTAGAATGACAAAGTATTTCTCATCAGCAACTATGAAGATTAGAAGGAAATGGCACAACATTTTTTATATAAGGAAAGAAAAAAGCCATCAATCTAGTCAAAATTGGGGATTTAGTTTGCCTAGCAAGTACAAGGTCCTGAGTTCAATTTCTGGGAGAGAAAGAAAGAAAAAGAAAAGAAAAGAAAGAGAAAGAAGGAAAGAAGGAAGGGGAAAAAAGAAAAAGAAAAAGAAAGGAAGAAAGAATGAAAGAAAGAGAAAGAAGCAAGGGAGGGAGGGAGGGAAGGAGGGAAGGAAAGACGGAGAAGGAAGGAAGGAAGGGAGAATGAAAGAGGGAAGGAAGAAGGAAGGAAGGAACAGAGGGAGGGAGGGAGGGAAGGAGGAGAAGAAAGGAAAGAAGGAAGGAAAGAAGACATGATCAGAAGAAAGAAACTAAGTTTTACCCCCTAGGATATTTGTTCTAAAAAAATAGCTAAAGAAAATTTCCAATTAGAAAGAAAATGACAGAGGCAAACTGTGCAGCACTTATCATGTTCAGTAAGACCACAGAGTATCTGGCACTTTCCCCTCAACTTTCACACTCTAACCCTACTCAGTGTACCCAGGCATACCAGTCTCTTGCCATTCTTCCTACTCACCAACCATGCACCTTCTCAGGGTTTATGTATTTTTCTCTTTCATTTTCTCTGAGCTAGCTTTCTGCCTTTCAGATACTTGCATAATCCTCACCAGTTTAGATGGGACTTCTGCAAGCATCCGATCACTCTCTTTTCTAACTCATTTTTATTTTTCTTTATGTTGTTGCTGTTGCTGTTAGGTGCTGCCAAGTTGGGTCTTACTCATAGCCACCCTCAGAGGGTTTTCAATGACTAATTGTTTTGGGGTTGGGATTTGGCTCAGCTGGTAGAGCGCTGCGCTGTAGTTTCTGAGGTCCCGAGTTCAATTCCCAGCACCCCAAAAATGGGAGAAGGGCCTGGCGATCCACTCCCAAGGCAATCCCGAAATAGCCATTGAAAACCCTATGAGGGTCACTATGAGTCGGATACCGACTCGACGGCACCCAACAACAACAACAACAACAATTGTCTTGGGATTATTTCAGAAGTGGATTGCCACATCCTTCTCCATTTTTGCAGTGCTGGGAATTAAACCCAGCTCCTCAGAGGGTACAGAGTAGCACTCTATCAAGTGAGCTAAATGCCATTTTTCTTTATAGCACTTATTATTTGACATTATGTACTTACCTGTTTTTATTGTCTCTCTGCACTAGAATAAAATTCTTATCTTAATTTTTCATCAGTCCATCTCAGGAATCAGAAACCATGTTTGTCACATGGTAGATACCAAATCGTTACCCCTGGGGAACTCTGAGAAATATCTTTTATTGATAAAAACTGACAGAACATCTCTCTGCTTCTGGTGCCATTGAGTGATGGCATGGTATTAAGTAAATATTTTCCAATGACTAAATTAGCAAAGAAATGAAACGCAAATTAGATCTGCCTGTTTGCAGGGGAAAGGGCTACAGAAAAAGATATGAAATGGAAGAGAAAATAAAGTACAACATAAGAAATGTTAAAGATGGATGAAATGGGGAGGTGTTGGTCAAAGAGTATAAACTTTCAGTTATAAGGTAAATAAAACTAGAAATCTACCATACAACATGATGACTACAGTTATTGATAGTGTATTAGATACTTGAATTTTGTTGAGGAGCAAATTTTTGGCATTCTCACCACAGAAAAAGTAGCTATGTGAGGTGACAAATATGTTATTTGATTGTGGTAATCATTTTGTAATGTACATATATAATGTACATATTGTCTATGTTAAAACAGCATTGTGTACATTTTGAATGTAAACAATTTTTGTCAGTTATGCCTCAATAACTGGCAAAGTGTTGTGACAGTAAGAAACATGAGAAATAAAGATAGAAAGTGAGAATGGAAAATAAAGATCAAATATAGGAAAAACAAATGCTTCTGGGGAAGGAAACAAAATAATTGAAATAGGAAAAAGAACCAAAACCTGAATAAAAGATTATTCTTCAGAAAAAAATCCTAAATTTTAAAAGCATCTAAATATGAAGACAAAATGATTTTTGGTGTTCAAAATAACTGAACAAAAATTTGACAAGATATAGACAGATCTTAGAGGAATTTTTAAAAACACAAGCCTTCAGAGAAGAAAAATGTTACTTACAAAGACACAATTAATTTGGTCTCAGGATTTTCATTGTCTGTGCATTGCATTTTTTCCATTCATTTCCATAGCCAGTGAATCAATCTGTATATAATCTTGAGGCAAAATATGTGTGATCCATGAATTTTTTACTCAATTGCATTATCTTTCATGTATGAAACATTAAGAAACTCTTACCTCAAAATAGCTATATTTCTCTAAAAATTTACATTAAAACATTCTCTTGTTGTTGCTGTTGCTGGGTGCCCTTTATAAGTTTGAGCCAACTGTGGCAATACCATTCTCCTTTGCCAAACACAGACTCTAATCTAGACAGTGAAATTTAAGAAAAGATACATAATACATGGGGGACTTCTGAGGAATATTTTCCCTATTGGTTAAAAAATTCTGTCTTCTTCTTGTGTCATTGGATGATGGTAAGATAC
Source organism: Pedetes capensis (assembly GCA_007922755.1). Classification (NCBI taxonomy): domain Eukaryota; kingdom Metazoa; phylum Chordata; class Mammalia; order Rodentia; family Pedetidae; genus Pedetes; species Pedetes capensis. The sequence goes on from VMDO01008831.1 coordinate 37,677, forward strand.
CTGGAACTATGACAAGTATATTGCAATCAATGAGGAAATAAACCTGATACCAAAGCTAAGAGGCTAAGGATGAAAAAGCTAAAAAAGAACACAATGGTTCTTGACTATGTCACTGCATCAGTGAGTAAAGCAAGCCCGAACTCTAACTCTAGTCTTCTTCTTATATGATATAACAAATTTCTTATTATATAAGCCTTTTCAGTTGAGGGTCATTTACTCCTGAAATTATCCCCAACTTACACAAGATTTGGGTTTTTATTTTTCCCATTATGGATTTATCTGAAGAAAATTAATTGAAATATAGAGAAACTTTTACTTATGGTATTCATTAGAGTATTATCATATAATTATTTACAATCATGGAAAAGGGCATGAGTGTCAGAGAATATTCAAATAGCTAAGCAATCATTAAATTTATGTTTTTGAACTGTATTAATATAGATACAAAAGTTTTAAATAAATTAAAATATATTAAATTTTAAAATCCATTTAAAAATTACTAGGAAATATACTAAAATGTTGCCTTTACAGGTGAGTAATGGGACTACAAAATTTCTCTCATTTTATACTTTTTTTGTGTTAACTTGATTATCTACAATTGATGTATAATTTTAATAAACATAAAAACAAATTGAAAACATTTTCCAGATTATAATTTGGAAGAATATATGAAACAATGAGAAATGTTTTGTTAACATTGTTGTCAGGTGCCGTTGAGTCGGGTCCAACTCATAGTGACCCCCTATGTACATCAAAAGGAAACACTACACGACTCTGTGCCATGCCCTGCACTATGTCAGTGCTTCTTTGCTATTCATAGGGTTTTCAATGGCTGATTGTTTTGGGAGTGGGCTGCTGGGTTCTTCTCCCAAGCCTACAGCACCTGATATTACCAAGTGGTCTCCCATCCAAGGACTTACTAGGTCAGAACCTGCTAGCTTTGGAGACCAGATGAAGTTGGACACCAGAATGGTAATATTAGTAAGTAAAAAATGCATGTCAGTTTTTAGTGCAGCTACGAGAGTCAGTACAGAAGTTGTACCAAACACTAAAACTACTCGATAACCACTCCTAGGTATGTTGTTGTTGTTAGGTGCCGTCGAGTCGGTATCCGACTTATAGCAACCCTCTGTACAACAGGGGAAACACTATTGTCAGTGCTTCTCTGCTGTGCATAGGGTTGTCAATGGCAGATTGATTTTTGGGAGGGGGTTGCCAGGTCCTTCTCCCAAGCCTACAGCTTCTGGTGTTCCCAGGCGGTCTCCCATCCAGGTACTAACCAGGCCCAACCCTGCTTAGCTTCTGAAATCTGATGGGATCAGATGCCACAGGGCTATGGCTGCAGGCTCTCCTAGGTATATACCCAAACAAATCAAAGTCAGCATGCCACAGAGATATCTGCACATCCATGATTATTGCTGTCTTATTCACAATGATCAAGTTATGGTATCAACCTAGATATCCATTACATATGAATGTATAACAAAAAATATATATACACAATGGAGTTTTATTCAGCCATAAAGAAGAATGAAATCATATCATTTACAAAAAAAATGGATGGCACTGGAAATCATCATGTTATGTGAAATAAGCCAGATTCAAAAAACAAATACTGAATGTTTTTTCTCATATGCGGAATCTAGATTTACATATATATATATATATTTACATATATATATATATTTACATATATATATATACATATATATATATATATACATATATATATATATATATATGTAAATCTAGATATATATACATGGGGCTGGGATTTGGCTCAGTTGGTAGAGCACTGCGCTGCAGTCTCTGAGGTCCTGAGTTCAATTCCCAGCACTGCAAAAATGGGAGAAGGGCCTGGCAATCCACTCCCAAGACAATCCCGAAACAGTCAGCCATTGAAAACCCTATGAGGGTCGCTATGAGTCGGATACCGACTCGACGGCACCTAACAACAACAACAACAACATATAAATACATATATATATACACATACATACATATAAATATGTACATATAAAAGACTATATATAAACATGTATGTCTTTGTGTGTGTATATATATATATACATATATATATGTATATATATGACATGAAAGTAGGAAGGATACTATTGAGGGGAATGAAGTGACCAATGGGAAGGGAAAGAGGGGAAAAGAGAGATTAATTGGGGGATGAATCTGAGCAAAGTACATGATATACATGTATGAAAATGTGATAATGAAGCATATTATTTTGTACAATAACTTAAATTTTTTTAATTAAACATATATACTTTTACTAATAATGCTTACTAATATTTATATATCTATACTGCAATCTATACACCAATATGAATATATCTTTTGTGTTAAGACAGTGACATTTCGTTTGTGTTTGATATTGCCTTTGCAATAAACACTATAAAATAAAAAACTAATTGTTTTTCCCCCTCAACAGAGTGAACCACTTCTATCTACCTGCACTGTGTTCTTTCTTTGTTCTTATTACTACAGTTTGTAGTTACTAATTCCAATAGAACTAAAATCATAAGCAGTGAAATAAACATATCCTCTTATCTTATTTAATTAAAAAGTAATTAAGATGGGTACTGTGGCACAAAGTAATACCAGTGATTCAGAGGCTGAGGCAGGAGGCTCTCAAGTTCAAGGCCAGCAGCAGCCTACATAATTTGCTGAGATCCTGTCTCAAAATAAAAAATAAAAAAAGGCTCAGCATGTGGTTCCATGGTACAGCACTTGCATAGCATCTGGGTTCAACCCCCTAGTATTGGGGAAAAAAAAGTTAATATCATGCAAACATAGGGATGCACCTTAAATACAAATTTTTGAGTGAAAGAAGCCAACATAAAAAGGCTACATCGTGTATAATTCCATTTTGATCATATTATGGAAAAGGCAAAGCTATAGAGCTTATAAATAAACCAATAAGGAGTTTACTAGAAAGAAGAAGGGATTAGCTGAGGGGCCTTGAAGCACATGCCTGTAATACCAGTAACTCAGGAGCTGGAGGCAGGAGGATCCAAGTTGGAGGCCACAGGTAGCCTGCATAACTTAGAGAAACCCTGTCTCAAAAATTAAAAAAAGCAGCTAAGGGTGAAGCAAGGTTTTCTATAAATCTATAATTACTTTAAAATCTAAATTTTTTAATTTTTCATTTCATTTATTTTTTATTTTTTTTAGAAAATGAGTAGCAATTTCAGCTAAATGTTCTGTTCCTGAAACAGACAGGATGATATAGTTGAAAAACTGTTAAATTCAGAGTCAACGCTAAGGATTTATGTTAAAAACTATGCTTGCAGCCAGGCATGGTGGTGCATGCCTGTAATCTCAGCGGCCTGGGAGGCGGAGGCAGGAGGATCGCAAGTTTGAGACCAGAGGAAGTCTGCGTAACTTAGCGAGACCCTGTGTCAAAAAGTAAAAAAAAAAAAAAAAAAAAAAAAGGGTTGGGGGTGAAGCTCAGTGGTCCAGCACTTTCAAAGCATGCAAGCGCGAGGCCCTGGGTTCAACCTCTAGTACCACAAAAAAGAAAAAACTGTGCTTGCCATGAAGAACCCTCAGCTAGGATCCTGTCAAAAAGCAGCCATCTAGCTTTGGGACTCAGCTAGGTATGCTCAAATTTACAATAAGGAATTGAATATATGATCTCTAAAGTTCAGTTCTAGAACACTTGCAAAGCATGACCAACGTCCTGAGTTCAACCCCCAAGTACAAAAAAAAAAAAGAGGATTATTTTTAGGATGGTGATATCTTTATAATGATAAATATATGATATTATGCACTTGTCAAACCCATGGAGCACTAGAGCACAAAAAGTAAATTTAATGTATGCAAATTTTTTTTAAAAAAATCATTTGGAAGGAAAGCAGTCTGTGGCAAAATAATTTATTACAAATGTAGGAAAAATCCTCACTGAAGATGGTAGAAGAAAAATATGTTGACATAAGTAACTTTAGAAATGAGTGGAGTCTGTAAGACTAAATGCAACAGGTAATGGACATAAACACTGCACTGTAGTGGGTAAAGTGGAAATAATTGTACATGTGCACTGGGATTGAGAAATTGAATACTATAAGCAAGGTTCCTCCCTTTGGAGTAAGAGATTACAGATAAGCAAAGGGAGAGGGCTAAAGTGATCTATGTTGCAGTGGATCACATTGAAGAACTAGTATGAATTTCTGTACAGATATGGATAGATCCAAATAGAAATATTCATGGATATTAATATGCACATGTATATTTTCTTGCTTTTTCAACTGAAAGAGCCTAGAAGGATTTATATGCCAGTAATGATGAACACAGCTAGTTCTCAAATCTTGATTTCGAATACCATTTTCCAATAGAAGAAACTTGAGCTTATTGGAAGAATTCCTGGATCTAGAGCTCAGGCAGGAAATAAGATGAACCTACAGTGTCCTTCAGTGCTTAAAAGGAAAAAATTTTACACACACAACACATGAAAATATACATATATACATACACATACACAAAATGAAGAAACATGTCCAGGGGACACAGGAGCCAAGTGAAAGAGCTCCAATGGCCAAAGCTGGTACAATGTAAGCACCAAAACAAAGCAAAGCAAACAGGGCACTATTGAATTTTAACTCCCCATTTGATAAAGTGCTATTCAATTATTCACCATTTATACATTTATTCACTAATTTGCAATAACACATATAAATTGATATAAGTATTGTTGTTGTTGTTAGGTGCCATCAAGTTGGGTCTGACTCACAGCAATCCTACCTATGTACAACAGAACAAAACACTCCCTGACACTGTGCCAGGCACACAATCTTTTTTCTGTTAAGCCTGTTGTTGCAGACACTGTGCTGATCCATCTAGTTGAGCATCTCTTTTTTTAATTGACTTGGCACTCTCCCAAACATGATGACCTTCTCCAAGGATAGGTCCCTCCTGACAACACGTCCAAAATATATCAGACACAGTCCAGCCATATTAGCTTCCAAGGAGCATTCTAGTTGCATGTCAAGGATGGATCTGTTGGTTCTTTTAACAGTCCATGTTGTTGTTGTTGTTAGGTGCCGTCGAGTTGTGTCCAACTCATAGCGACCCTTATAGGGTTTTCAATTGCTGATTGTTTTGGAATTGCCTTGGGAGTGGATTACCATGTCCTTCTCCCATTTTTGCAGTGCTGGGAATCGAACTCAGGTCCTCAGAGACTGCAGAGCGGCATCTACCAACTGAGCTAAATCCCAGCCCATAACAGTCCATAGTATATTCAATATTAATCTCCAGCACCATAATTCAAAGCATGAGTTCTTCTCCTGTCTGCCTTATTCAATTACCAGCTTTCAAAACCATGATCCAACTGAAAATACCATGGCATGAGTCAGGCACACCTTTGTCTTCAATGTGATATCTTTAATTTTTAGCACTTTAAGGAGGTCTTTTGCAACAGCTTTTCCCAGTGCAATGCATCTTTTAATTTCCTGACTGCTGCTTCCATGGGTGTTGATTGTAGAACCAAGTAAAACAAAATCTTGGGCAACCCCAATCTTTTCTCCATTTATCATGAAGCTGTGTACTGACCCACTTGTAAGGATTTTTGTTTTCTTAATGTTGAAGTACAACTTATACTGAACACTGTGTTCTTTGATGTTCATCAGTAAATGTTTCAAACTCTCTTCACTTTCAACAAGCAAAGTTGTGTCATCTACATAATGCAGGTTGTTAATGAGTCTTCCTCCAATCATGATGCCATGTTCTTCTTCATAAAGTCCAACTTCTCAGATTATATTGCTCAGCATAGAGATTAAAGAGATATGGTCAAAGGATACAGCCCCGATGCACACCTTTCTTCACTTTAAATCAGTGTTTCCTTGTTCTGTTTGAACCACTGCCTCCTGGTCCAGGTACAGATTTCTCATGAGTACAATTAAGTGCTTCACAATGTTATCCATAATTTGTTATGATACACACAGTCACATGCCTTTGCTTAGTCAATAAAAATAGGCATCTTTCTGGTATTCTCTGCTTTTGACTAATATCCATTTGACATGAACAGTGTTATCCCTAGTTCCACACCTTCGTCTGAATGCTACTTGATTTTCCAGTAGTTCCTTGTCTATATATATTTCCAGGGTCACTTTTGTATGTCTTCAGCAAAATTTTACTTGTGTGTGATATTAATAATATCATTGGAAAATTTTCATATTCGGTCAGATTCCCTTTCTTGAAAATAGCACAAATGTGGATATCTTCCAGTCAGTTAGCCAGATAGCTGTTTTCCAAATCTCTTGGTATAAAAAAGTTAGCACCTCCAGTGTTGCATTTGTTTATTGAAACATCTCAATTGGTATTCCATCAATTCCTGGAGGCATATGTTTCACTATACAAATATTTGTATAATTAAATCATTGAAAATTGATGAATAAACAGGGAAACTAAACAAATCCCTCATGCAGAAAAATGCCAAATAATTTATGTAGATACCCTGCGCTCAAAGAGGAAGAGCATAATTCCCCATTCCTTAAGTATGGAGTGCACATCATGACTATCTTGCAAATGATACAATATGAAAAAGAGAGAGAAGGTTTAACTTTATAGTGAAGAAACCTGACAAAAACTATCCCAGACTGATGATTAAGGTTAAAATCAATAGTGATTGGTCATCTTAATAGTATGTCTCATTAACATGATATGATGAGAATGGCATTTTGCCTCTATAGTCTTCATAAAACGCACAATCACAGTCTGATGATGAGAAAAACATTAGAATAATCCCAATTTTCATAACTGTCAAGGTCCTCAAAAAAAAGAAAATCTAAAATATTGTCATAGCCAAGGACAGTGTAAAGAAACATGATGACTTAAATATAATGTGATATCTTTATTGGGATCCTGGAATAGGTAATGGACATAAGGTGAACACATAGTAAATCTGACCAAAGTATGGATTTTATTTAACAATAAAATATCAATATTTGTTGATTAATTTTGACCAAATTGTGGTAGAGGTATATGGGAACTCTCTGTACTATCTTTACAATTTTTCTGTAAATCCATAACTATTTTAAAATCCAATTTTTAAAATTATTTTATTATTATTATTTATTATTTTAGGGCTGGGATTTAGCTCAGTGGGTAGAACGCTGCATTGCATTCTCTGAGGCCCCGAGTTCAATTCCCAGCACCGCAAAAATGGGAGAAGGTCCTGGCAATCCACTTCCAAGGCAATCCCAAAGCACTCAGCTATTGAAAACCCTATGAGGGTCACTATGAGTTGGATACCGACCCAACGGCACCTAACAACAACAACAACTATTATTATTTTAGAAAATTATTAGCAATCTCAGCCAAATGTTCAGTTCCTGAGACAAGCAGGATGATGTAATTGGAAAACTACTGAATTCAGAGTCAACACTAAAGACTTGTGTCAAGAACCCTGTTTGGCACTGAAATTCCACTTTACTCCAGTAAGAATGGCCAAGATCTATAAAACAAATAACAACAAATGCTGGTGAGGCTGTGGAGAAAAGGGACCCCTCTTACACTGCTGGTGGAGCTATAAACTGGTCCAACCACTTTGGAAATCAGTATGGAGGTACCTCAAAAAACTAAAAATAGATCTACCATATGACCCAGCTATAACACTATTGGGAATATACCCAAAGGTAGATGAGTCATCATACCACAGAGACACCTGCATCTCCATGTTCAATGCAGCACTTTTCACGACAGCTAGGATATAGAATCAACCAAAGTGTCCATCAACAGAAGAATGGGTAAAAAAAAATTATGGTACATATATACAATGGAATACTACTCAGCAATCAAAAAATGAAATAATAGCTGGGCACAGTGGTGCATGCCTGTAATCCCAGCGCCTCAGGAGGCGGAGGCAGGAGGATCACAAGTTCAAGACCAGAGGCAGTCTGCGTAAATTAGCGAGACCCTGTCTCAAAAAAGTAAAAATATTGGGCTAGGGGTTCAGCTCAGTGGTCCAGCACTTGCAGATCATGCAAGTGTGAGGCCCTGGGTTTAACCCCCCAGTACTGCAAAAAAAGAAAGAAAGAAAGAAAGAAAGAAAGATAGAAAGAAAGAAAGAAAGTCATTTGCAGCAAAATGAATGGATTGGAGAAAATTATCTTAAGTGAATGAACACAAGCCCAAAAAGAGAAATACCATATGTTCTCAGTCATAGGTGGGAGCTGAATCAAATTTATAAGAAGGAAAAAATCCTATACAGAAATTAGAACATAATAAAAAACTAATGTAAACTTAGTGGAGAAGGGACAATTCAAGGAGCAGGAAGAAGGACAGAAGGATCTAGTAAAAGAAAGCAATCATAGGAGAAGACAGGAGGGGGAGGAGGGACAAGGAAGAGCAAGGAATGAGAGAGAGGTCTACCTCAAAGTAAACAGCCCAACTTTAATAGTTTAGGAAATAATTATAATAATACCAATACCAAAGGACAGTAATAATGCAAATGGGCTAGATTATTCACATAACACTGTAGACAATGTAAAGATAGATCACTACAGAAAAACGTGTAGACTTAAATCATAATTGGGACGCAAGGGTATACAGAAAAATATTCCCACAAAAAGACATGCAAGTAGAAGAGAGGTCGTTGGTGGGGGGTGGTATGAGAAGGGGAAGGAGGGGCACAAGAGGGTAAGGGTGAAGTTATCTGTGCAATGGACAAGGAAACACATATATGGAAGTATCACAATGAAATGCATGTCAGAATGAAACACATTAAGGTGTACATTAAAAACTTCCAATAGAAAAAAAGAACGCTGTTTGGCATGAAGACCATTCAGCTATAGATCCTGACTATGTCACTAAGCAGCCACAATGCTTTGGGACTTGGCTCAGTATGCTCAACTTCAGAATGAGGAGTTGAATAAATGATCCTTAAAGTCAAGTTCTAAAATTCTAGAATGTTTATTAGGGCTGAATTCAAGTTCTATCTGACTACATAGCTACCTTTCTTGAAGTCTTTTAACCTCCTGTGATCTCAGTTTTGTTGGTTTTAAAATAAAAAGATTGAAATAAGTCATTTTTAAACATATTCCAGCTCTAAAATTCCTCAGTAACCATCATGAACTTTACCATAGTAACTTCACTAATGTGCCTTTCAACTTCAAGTTCACATTAGCATCCATAGTCATCTAAAACTACCAATTATTTCAGGCCATAATTTAAACAGAAAGCTTTGTGAGGACAAGGAGCGTTCCATTTTGCTCACAGAAGTCCCTAGGCCCTAGGATAGCTCTTGACACTTAGTTAATGGACACCGAATTAGTATTATGCACTAAACAATAAATGTTTAGTTTTCAAAATCATAGTTGGACTAAAGAGAAAGGAGAAAACTAAAACTCTCCAAACAAAGGTACTCAGAAGATAGGAGGTAAATTGGGGTGTCCACCAAGGCAGAGAGCCCTTAGAATAGTAACAATATCATTCTGCTGAAAAATCTTGAGCATTCTGAACACTAGCTCTTGACAAAGCAGAGTTCTTAACAGAATTTCTAATTTCTTATTACTTTTTTACAAAAGTAGGAAAAGATAGAAGACACTGGGAATAAAAACACTATCTGCAAAGCCTCAGCTGTATACATAAAAACTACAAGTTGTTTCTGCACAAACTTTACTACAGATGCATAAAAATAACAATACTTTCCATGGGAAGAGTATAGACTGTTAAAAAGATATCAGACATATTGATGAATTGATTTGAGGGAATACAAGATCAGTTGGGGAACTGATACTTGAAGTTAGAGGTAGTGGGGGGAAAAAACTAATGTAAAGAAGGCAGAAAAGAAAGAAAACTTTTATGTTCTAATACAAATATTTCATTGAATGTCTTTCAGATTTTGGCCTGTAGTAGTGCTCTTCAAGGGCAAGCCTTGGCCTAATCTCTTGCACCAGAAGGGCAGGGGGTGCCTAAGAAAAATAAAGATGTGTGAACTCTACTCCTGACCTACTGAATCAGAATCACAGGGAATGAGGCCCAGTAATCTGAATTCTTAATAGGCTCCCCACATGGTTCTTACACACTGTACTGGAGACCTGCTGCTGCAGACAGTTGTGTTAATCTCTCTAGGAAAAAAATACATGTTTATAATGGGCACAGATCTGTCTCAGATCATCAACATGTAATTGAGTATGCTGGAAGAGATAAATAGCCAAATACCTTCTGTAATTTTGTGATCACAGAAAAAATAAAAAAATAATAATAAAGGTTAATTTGAGATTAGTTTAGGTTCACAGAGATAAATGAGGGTATTTTATTTTTGACTCACTATGCAACTCAACTGCTTTGATAAAAAAAGAGTAATTTTTTCCAAATCTGACTTACAAACCTTAAAATATTTAGTCCTACTTTCAGGACATTGAAATTAAGCCACAGGCTTGACTTGTAGTCATCCATTCTTTCCTTGTATTATGGCTTGAAGGGTTTTATTTGAGTGGTTTAATGGTTTAATTTGAAACTATAGAATCAGAATGAAAAAAAGTGTGATTAAGAGGATGTTTGTGTTTGTGCATTATCACTATGTCTAACATTAATGCATAATACTTATAAAGACAAACTGTTTCCAGAGAAAGTTTGAGTTACGATTGAATATAATTTCACCTCATCCTTTTTATAAGTTAGCAAGCAATGATAACATAAATGGCAATTAGGACTTATGAAACAACATTTATTTCATACAAGTTTATTCTCTGACCTTGAGATCGCCAAGTCTATTTACAACTGAAGTATTCAAAGGACTCAAGTTTAACTAAAGAGTGTTAGTTTTAGCTGAGTGCCTAGTGGGAAAAGAAAACTGACACCCAACAAGTAACTGCCTGCAGACACAGCACTATGGCATCTGATCCTGTTAGATCTCAGAAGCTAAGCAAGGTCAAGCCTGGTTAGTACTTGGATAGGAGACCTCTTGGGAACACTAGGTGCTGTAGGCTTGGGAAGAAGGACCTAGCAATCCATTCCCAAAAAACAACCAGCCATTGAAAACCCTATGAATAGCAGAGAAATATGACAATAGTGTTTTGTCTGTTGTATATAAGGTCGCTATGAGTTGGATACCGACTCCATGCCACCTCACAACCACAACAATAATAACAACAGGTAATTAAGAGCCCTCTGCACTGCAGAGCATACTGGTAACAAACAAAAGCTAACCACAGAACAGGGGCTTTAGAAAAATACTGCCACAATTCCAGGGGGAACAAGCATGCAAGCAAGTGCAGTCTGAAATACAAAGGGATTCAGTCTTTTATCTACAATACCCAGGAACAACCTCTGGTGCTTAAGGAACCAGACTAATGCCCAATTAAATAAACAAACATTAAGATGAGCTGTAGTCTGTCCAGAGAAGTTAGTTGCTACTGGGCTCACTACAGCAACAGAATTTCCAGGTGACCTGCCCTTGGCTTTGACACTGTGCAGTGTGCCTGGAAGGAGCAAGCCTAAGGAATTCACTTTCACTGTGCTGCTGGGCAGAGAGACCTGAATGCATAGCACTGGAGAAGAACAGATCCCAGGGATGGAGAGACTTTGTGGGTTTAGGGAGACAGAGCACCCAGGATCACCCTGAAGCAGCCATAATCTACAAATGAACAGATAAACACCCAGGTGCTCTCCTAGCTACTCAGAGGAGTGAGTCACAGCTGAATACCTGAGAGAAGCACAGTCTTTCCAGGTTGCCCACTCACAACATGGGCTCAAGACCCTGCAGCACACAACACAGACCTAGCCAGTTAGTCTGTAACCCCCCTGGGGAGTGAAAAGTAGGTGTGCAGTTGGGTGGCATGCAGTGCCCAACAGCATCTTGAAGCAGTGCAGCTACCACGTTCCTGGTGACTCAGCAGGTGGGGGACAGTGGTGGTCCATGGGACAGTGGGCCCAGCAGGTGGGGGATGGTGGTGGGCCCACTGGAGTGTGGAGGGATTTGGCGGGGGTACACACCCAAACTGAGAACTAATCTGAAACTGCTGCAGTGGCCAAGGGCTGCACCTGCTAACTGGCAACATCCAGAGGGCAATCAACAGCCACAAGGAACTTGGTCACTGATACCTAAACTAAACAAATTACCACAAGTTGATCTGGGTTTTTGTTTTTTTGTGTGTGTGTGTGCTTTTTTCTCTCTCTCTCTTTTGTATGTTTTTATATTTCTGGGTTTTGATTTCTTGGTTGTTATTGTTTTCCTACTGTACTGCCTTGGTTTTTTTTTTGTTATTGTTGTCTTTTCTGCTTTCTCTTTTTTCTTTTTTTCTCTTCCTGTACTTCTTTAAGACTTTGAAAACTTTCTTCATCCATCTCACTAGTCAGGTAGGAACATGTAGATTTATAATCTTGCTTACTTTTTTCTCACTCATACTCCAATATTGCCCCCTCTGCTTGCTTTTCTTCCTTATCCCTATCTAATCCTATTCTTGCCTCCCTACCCACCTGTCTACCAGACTTTTATCTTTCTGCCATCATACTGGTACTATACTCAATATTTACCTCCAAAATCGATCCATTGTTATCTTTAACAACCCTTTCCCACAAGTTTCTTCTTAAGGAGCATTTGGCCTCCCAAACAAGATTAACCAAATTTATAAAGGTTAGATCAGACAAAGTATTTCATTAGCAGCAGAATGCTTTCTATGCTTTGAGTAATATTTTGGACCAAGATCTCAAAAGAAGGCCTTAAATGAAGGACAATCCCAAATATATATGGCAGTAATAACCAGACTACTGAATGCCCAGAACTCAGTCCAGAACCATATTAAATATGAAAAAGCAAGGAGATACTGCTAGTGACCATAATTCTTCAAAAAATATTAAAGATATTCAAATGCTAGAAGTGCCAGAAAAAGAATTTAAGTCTGCTTATAAGTAGGTTAAGGACCTCAAGGAAAGCACAACCAAACAGATTAATACAGTTAAAACACTGGACAAAAAAGGTATCCAATTTAGAAGAAAAATTCAGCAAAGAAATTGAGATACTGAAAAAGAACTAAACAGAAATCCTTGAGTTAAAAAATACAGTTGATCAAATAAAAGTGACTGTACAATCTAATGTACCCATACTGGATTAAGCAGAAAACAGAATATCAGAGACAAAAGGAAAAGTTGAAGAACTTACTTATTCAGATACCAAGAAGGACAAGAAGTTGAAACAATATGACCAATATATTCAAGAGGTCTTTGATAGAATTAACATATGTAACCTGTGAATACAGGAGTATGAGGAGTAAAACTAAAACAAGAGGCATAGAAAATCTATTCAAAGAAATGATAGCTGAAAACCTCCCAAACCTAAAGAAATATATAGACACTCAAATCCATAAGGATGTTCCTCAGTGAACAATCTGTCTTAGTCTGGACTTCCCTCTAGCCTGAGAGCACAACTTCCTCACTGTTATCATCTCAACAGAAGAAAGGCCTTCTCTGGAAAGAAAAGGTAAGACAGGGAAAATCAGTAGCTCATTTTAAGTATTATTTCAGTCAATTTTATAACTGTCTTAGTTAGAATAGTAAACAGAATGGGTAACTACTATCTATCTAGAATATAGACCAAAGCCTATGCTTTAACCAAAGTGTAAGCTTCTTACATTATGGGGAAACTGTCCCCTTGATTGTTGAATTCCACAACACCTAACAGCACTGAGTACAAAACAGAACTTAATAAATGTTTGTTGACTTGACGTGTTTATCTTATAATCTTTTCTCTTTTTTTTTTCTTTTTTTAAATGTTTTATTTTGAGACAGTCTCACTAAGGTGCTCAGGATGCCTCTGGCCACAAGCCTGTGATCCTCCTGCCTTAGCCTCCCAAGTCCTTCAGATCACGGGCATGTAGTATGGTGTCCACCTCTTTCATAAATTCTTAACCTTTTTTCCTTGAAAATATTTCACGAAGAGTTTTGAATTAACTTCTTTACAAATGCAGACTCTTACTTGAAAAACTAGGGATTTTTAAATAACATTTAACAATGAAGAGTTATTTTTGTTTCATATATTTTCTTATTAAATAGAGCTAGTATAAGAATGTATAATCAAGGCCCTCCAGAGAAACAGAACCAGAGATTTACTATGAGAGACTGGCTTACAAGGTGATGGAGGCTTGAGAAATCCCACAATTTGTCATCTATAACCTACAGGACCAGAAAAACTGGAATAGAGTTCTATTGCAAACTCAAAGTCCTCATAGATGCCAATGGGTAATTTCTAATATGAGCCTAAATGCCCAAAAATTGAGTGTGCCAATGTCTGAGAGCAGGTGATGTATGGCCCAGATCAAAAGGGAAAGTAAATTCATTCTTTCTGCACTTTTCATTCTATTGAGATACTCAATGTATCAGAAGTAGCCTATCCACATTGGTGAGGACAAGTCTTCATCATTCTGACTACTTATTCAAATGCTATTCTCTTCCAGAAAAACCCTCACAGACACACATAAGTAATATTTTACCAGCTATCTTGGCATCCTTACTCCAGTCAAGTTAGCACAGTAAAATTAACCTCCCCAAAAGTGATATTACCTGGTTTTCATACAATATTCCAGGAAGCAAAATTTACTTTTAGATTAGCTAAAATTCAATTTGAATCTGTTGTTTGAAATACACATTTGTCTTCAAACTATTCTATAAAATAGAAAGGGAAGGTATACTTCCAAATTCATTCCATGAATCCAATATCACCTAATATCAAAACCAGATAATGACACAACAAAAAAGAAAATGATAGACCAATTATTCTGATGAACTTTGATGCAAAAATCCTCGATAAAATACATGTAAACTGGATACAATATTACATTTAAAAAAAAAACATACACCATGATCAAGTGAGCTTCATTCCACAGATGCAAGGCTGGTTTAACATATGCAAATGAATAAATGTAATACAACACATCAATATATTCAGTGACAAAAATCACATGATCATTTCAATAGATACAGAAAAGCTTTTGACAAAGTTCAATAACCATTTATGATAAAAGTCCTGAAGAAACTGAGAATAGATGGAATATACCTTAACATCATAAAGGCTATATATAATAAACCTATAGCCAACATGATAATAAAGAAGGAAAATCTGAAAGCATTCTCACTAAAATTAGGAACAAGATAAGAGTTTTCACTCTCCCTATTCTTATTCAATATAGTTGTTGAAATACTAGCCAGAGCAATAAGGAAAGACAAAGAAATAAAAGGGATATGAATAGACAATGAAGAAGTCAAATTTTCCCTATTTGCATATGACATGATCCTATAATTTAAAGATCTAAAGACTCCACTGGAAAATTCTTAGAGCTAATTAGTTCCTTCAGAAAAGGTATGAACACATATGATTTACCAAAATTAACCCTGGAGGACATAAGTGATCTAAACAAACCCATTACATATGCTGAAATAGAAAAGGTAATAAAAGATCTCCCAACAAAGAAGAGCCCAGGACCTGATCAGTTCATAGCAGAATTCTACCAAACTTTCAAAGAAGAATTAATACCTGTCTTCCTCAAATTATTTCAAAAAGTAGAAAAGGAGGGAACATTCCCAAACTCATTTTACAAAGCTACCACCACCTTGATACCTAAACCAGGAAAGGATACATCTAAGATAGAGAATTACAGACCCATTTCCCTTATAAACATAGATGCAAAAATTCTTAATAAAATCCTGGCAAACTGAATTCAGCAACATATTAAAAAGATTGTTCAGCATGACCACAGATGCAAGGCTGGTTCAACGTATGAAAATCAATTAATGTAATCCAACATATCAAGAGACTGGAAAAGAAAAATCATATGATCATCTCAATTGATGCTGAAAAGGCATTTGACAAAGTACAACACCTTTCCATGATAAAAGCCCTAGAGAAGATAGGCATAACAGGAAAATACCCTAACAGCATAAAGGTCATCTATGACAGACCTACAGCCAACATCATGTTAAATGGAGAAAAATTGAAACCATTTCCTCTAAGATCTGGAATAAGATAAGGATGTCCACTCTCTCCTATCTTATTTAATATTGAAGTCCCAGCCAGGGCAACCAGACTAGAGAAAGAAATCAAAGGGATACAGATAGGCAAAGAAGAGATCAAATTATCCTTATTTGTGGATGACATGATACTTTACCTAAAGGATCCTGAAAACTCTTCTAGAAAACTTTTAGAGCTAATTAACTCCTTCAGCAAATTGGCAGGATACAAAATTAGCTCTCAAAAATCAGTAGCCTTACTTTACACCAACTGTGAGCAGGAAGAGAAGGAAATTACAGCTACAATCCCTTTCACAATAGCCCACCAGAAAATTAAATACCTTGTAATCAATCTAACCAAAGAGTCTGCAGATCTCTACAAGGAAAATTTCAAAATATTAAAGAAAGAAATTGAACCAGATACTAAAAGGTGGAAGGACCTCCCATGTTCATGGATTGGAAGAGCCAATATTGTGAAAATGGCTATTCTACCAAAAGCAATCTATAAATTTGATGCAATCCTCATTAAAATTCTAATGACAGACTTTACAGAAGTAGAAAAAATGATCCAAAAATTCATATGGAAACACAAAAGACCACGTATTGCCAAAACACTCTTAAACTGAAAAACTAGTGCAGGTGGAATCACAATCCCTGACTTTAATCTATACTACAGGGCTATAGTAGCACAAACAGCTTGGTACTGGCACTAAAAGGCCTGAAGACCAGTGGAACAGACAGAGGACCCAGAGATAAAGCAACACATCTATAGACACCTGATTTTTGACAAAGAAGCAAAACAGGTGAATTAGAGAAAGAATAGCCTTTTCAATAAATCGTGCTGGGAGACATGGATATCTGCTTGCAGAAAAATGAAAACTGACCTGCACCTCTCAATATGCATGAGAGTTAACTCAAAATGGATAAAAGACCTCAACATAAAACCAGAAACTTTCAAATTAATAGAAGAAAAGATAGGCAATATGCTCCAACATATAGGCATAGGAAAGCTTTTCCTTAATAGAACTCCAATTACTCAAGAAATCACAAAAAAATAGATAAATGGGATTACATGAAATTAAAAAACTTTTGTACAGCAAAGGAAATAATCAAAAGAATCAAGGAAGTCCCCACTAAATGGGAAAAAATCTTCACATCCTATACATCGGACAGAGGACTAATTTCCAGAAATTATAAAGAACTCAAAAAAGCAATTCCCAAGAAAACAAATAACCCAGTAAGCAAAGGAGCTGAACAGACAGTTTTTAAATGAAGAAGCTTGTAAGGCCATGAAACACATGAAAAAATCCTCAATATCACTAGCCATTAGGGAAATGCAAATCAAAACAGTGCTAAGATTCCACCTTACTCCAGTAAGAATGGCCAACATCTATAAAACAAATAACAACAAATGCTGGCATGGTTGCAGAGAAAAGAGAATACAATACTCTTACACTGCTAGTGGAGTTGTAAATTGGTTCAACCACTTTGGAAATCAATATGGAGGTACCTCGAAAAACTAAAAATCGAACTACCATATAACCCAGTTATACCACTATTGGCAATATACCCAAGGGGAGATGAATCATCATACCACAGAGACACCTGCATCTCCATGTTCAACAAAGCACTTTTCACAATAGTAAGGAGAGGAAATCAACCAAAGTGCCCATCAACAGAAAAATGGATAAATAAATTATAGTACATAAGCACAATGGAATACAACTCAGCAATCAAAAAAATGAAATAATATCACTTGCAGCAATATGGATGGAATTGGAGAAAATTATCTTAAGTGAATGGACACAATCCCCAAAAGAGAAATATCATATATTCTCACTCATATGTGGGAGCTGAACCAAACTTAAAACAAGGAAAAAATCCTATACATAAATTAGAACATAATAAAAAGCTCATGTAAACCTAGCATAAAAGAGACAATTTATGGGTTGGAAAGAAAGAGGGAGGGATCTAACAAAAGGAAGTGATGATGGGAGAAGATGGGAAGGAGAGGAGGGAGGAAAGGAGGAGAGGTCAACCTCAATGTAAACAGCTCAACTTTATTAGTATGGGAAGTAATAACAATGATAATACCAATAATACCAAAGAATGGCAATAATGCATATGAACTAGATCACTTATGTAATACTGCTGAGAATGTAAAAAGATAGAACACTATAGAAAAAAGTTTAGGCTTAAATAAAAATTACGATGCATGTAAATAGACAAATATTCTCACAAAAAGACATACAAGTGAAAGATCATTGGTGGGGGGTAGGGAGAGGGATGTAAGGTCATGAAAAGGTAAGGGGGAGGTTATGTGACCTCCTATGTGACCTACAATGAAATGCATATATGGAAATATCAAAATGAAATACAAGTCAGAATGATAGCCATTAAGTTGTACATTAAAAGTTTCCAATAAAAAAACAACCTTCACTTAAAAAAACACTGACATTCAAAAATCAGTAGCATTCCTATATGCGAATAATGAACTGGAAAAGAGAGACATCAAAACAATCCCATTCACAATTGTTGTTGTTAGGTGCTGTCAAGCAGGTGTCCGACTCATAGCAACCCTACGTACAACAGAAGACACACTATTGTCAGTGCTTCTCTGCTATTCATAGGGTTTTCAATGGCTAATTGTTTTTTGGGAGTAGGTTGCCAGGTCCTTCTCCCAAACCTACATCTCCTGGTGTTTCCTGGCACTCTCCCATCCAAGCACCAACTAGGTTGGACCCTCCTTAGCTTCCAAGATCTGATGGGATTGAATGTCACAGCGATACGGGTGCAGGCCCATTTACAATAGGAACCACAAAAGTAAATATATAGAAATTAGTCTAACCAATTATCCTGAAGACTTCTAAAATGTACATTTCAAAACACTAAAGAAAGTAATTGAAGAAGACACTACTAGATGGAGAGACCTCCCATGCTCATTGGAAGAATTAATATTGGAAGAATTAATATTGTGAGAATGCCTATACCTACCAAAAGTAATCTACAGGTTCAATGCAATTCCCATTAAATTTCCAATGACCTACTTCACAGAAATAGAAAAACAATCCTAAAATTCATATGGAAATACAAAAACCCCATATAGCCAAAACAATCCTAAGCAGCAAAGGCAATGCAAGAAGCATGACAATACTGAATATCAAATAATAATACAGAGCCATAGTCACAAAAACAGCTTTGTACTGGCACAAAAACAGGCATGAAGATCAGTGGAATAAAATAGAAGATCCAGAAATAAATTCACACAGCTACAGCCACCTAATCTTCAACAAAGGTGCCCAATACATAAATTGGAAAAAAGATAATCTCTTCAACAAGTAGTGCTGGGAAAACTGGATATCCATATGTAGAAAAAGGAAAGTAGACCTGAATCTCTCACCCTGTGCAAAAATCAATTCAAAATGGATCAAAGATTGCAATGTAAAATGAGAAACTTTTAAACTACTTGAAGCATATGTAGGGAATATGCTGTCACACACAGGCATGTGCAATTACTTTTCTAACAAGACTCCAAAAAACTATGAAATAGCACCAAGAATAGACAAATGGGACTACATAAAATTTAAAGCTTTTGTACAGCAAAAGAAATCATAGAGTAAAGGAATAACCTACAGAATGTGAGAAAATCTTTGTGTCCTAAACATCTGACAGAGGATTAATATTCTAGGATATATAAAGAACTCATGAAATGAAACACCAAAGTAACAAATAATCCACTCAATAAATGGACAAAGGAACTAAACAGATAGATCTCAAAAGAAGAAATCCAAATAGTCAATAAACATGAAAAAATGTTCAGCACCCCTAGCCATCAGAAAAATACAATTCAAAACTACACTGAGATTCCATCTCATCCCAGTCAGATTCCTCAGAAAATTAAAAATAGAACTACCATAAGATCCAGCTTTATCACTCCTAGGTATATGCGCAAAGGAAGATAAGTCATCATGCCACAGACACACTTGCACTTCCATGTTTTTTGCAGCACTCCTCACAATTGCAAGGATATAGAATCAGCCCATATACTCACAATGGAATATTATTCAGCAGTAAAGAAAAATGAAATTTTGTCTTTTGCAACAAAATGGATGAAACTGGAGATCATAACTTTGAGCAAAATAACTCAGACTCAAAAGGAGAAATACCACATGGTCTCTCTCTCATGTATGGAAGTCAGATTTTCCTTAAATAAAAAAATATTTATACTATGTATATACACACACACACATTCTTATATATACATGTATATACAATTGTATATATCTAAGATTGGAAAATACAAGTGTACCCATCATAGGATAAAGGGGGAGAGGATAATCTCCATGTAAATGATGCAACTTCGTAAGTACATGGGAAAAATAGGGGACTATAACCCATATATGCACATGAGTTTCACTACATATTAGTCAAAAGGTTCCATAAACTTTGTAAGTTGATAAGAGTGTAAGCAAAAGTGATGTAATAGTTGCATAATGGATAAAGCAAATGCTGTATTACTCTGTACCCTACGAACATTTACCAATAAAGGAGAAAAAATAAAATAAAATGCAAAGAAAAAAGAAATATAGGTTTGTAACCTTGATTAAATTCAACATTTCTAAGTGATTTGGATAAATGACATACAATCTGAATTCTTGGAAAAGGAATTATGACCAATGAAAAAAATTTTCACCTAGTTCTTAGAGGTAAAAAGACAAAATTAGAATTATTATAAATAATTAAATTATAAACAATGAAGAATCCTGATGATACCATTTGTATTGGGTGACAATATCACATAAAAATACTTAAGACAGCGTAAATACAATAGTAGGTACAAACAATATGCAAATACAAATCATAGATAGCAAACCTTTAGAATCAACTTCATTTTCTCTTTACAGAAACATTTCTATCTTTATAAAATAAATCTGAACATGTAAGCAAACAGACACCAGTTTGAGGAACTGAAAGATAATTAAGTCGATAAAAGTAAAATAGTTTGGTAGTTCTGAGTTTGGTAATATACTTTTACCAGTTTAGATTTTCTTTCTTTCTTTCTTTCTTTTTTTTTTCTTTTTGGCAATACTGGGGGTTGAACCCAGGGCCTCAAGATCCTCCTGCCTCTACCTCCTAAGCCACTGGGATTACAAGCGTGAGCCATGTTTAGATTTTCTTAATTGAGCTTTTGCATTAAGATCCTATTGCTTTTCACTCCTTGTTATGCAAGTGCACCATGTTCAAGAAAGAGACCTCACATCATCTATTATTGGTAGAAACATAACCACAACCATTTTGGAGGACAATGTTGCTGGGCCTCTCAACTTTTCAAACGCACATATTCTTGGTTCCCACAATTCTATTTCTTGGCATTTTTCTTTTAAAGTTATTTTACACATGTGCATATGTTAGGTGTTCAAAGAAATTATTCACTGCAGTATTGTTTTAAACACTGAAGAACTAGAAATAACATATAATTCTCTCAATAAAGAACTTAGAACTGGATGCTATAGATATAGATATCTATTATTTTCATTACTTTGTTCTCTATTCTTGTTTAGACATCAAATATTTTGTAATGCAAAGAATCTTAAAAAATATAAAGGTAATAAATTATGATATGTCAATTCTATGGAATTTCATGCCACCCATAAAGAATGTATAACTTGAAAATATGATAGGCTGTTAAGCAAATGACCAAACATGTAGAGTATGATCTATTCACATAAATAGAAAATCAAATAAACCTCGTGTGTAGGGAAGGAGAGAGGTAAGTATAGAAAAATATCTGCAAGATATACACCAAAATTTCTCTGGTGACTGCCACTTGGGTTTGGGGTTTGAGGGTAGGGGAGCAGTCTATGAGGATTTGACTTTTTATTTTATAATTTTTTTCCTTATATTGAGTATGTATTACTTTTGTTATCTTTTTGAGTAAGAAAACAGGATGAGAAATAAGAGAGCCAGATAATTTGCCAACATTCATTTGTCCTAAAACAAGTTAGTTTAGACGTTTAGAGGAAATTATGGAATAAAATACTTTCAGTCAGGTTTAGATCATAAGGAGTATACTATTGCAAGATGTTTACTATTGTAAACTGATATGGCATGTGGAAAAAGTTTCAAGATGTGGATTAAATATTCTGAATTTATACCTTACTCTTTTAGGAAGTTATAATTTATATAAATTATGTACATTGAATTTTTCAGTACTAACAAAACTAATAAATCAACCATTAATAAGCAGCTATTATGTGTAACTTACTTTACTTCAATGTAAGCTTTATTTCAATCAAACATCATGGACACAAGAAATTGCAGGTGTAATTAAGAAGATATTTAAGTGCAGTTTCAGACATAAAGACAACATTTAAAATTGACCGACTTTTCAAACATCTTACAAAAATAGTTTTAACCTGCATTTTACTTGTCAGAAATCTGTTATGGCAGGATCATGTAGGATGATCTTCTTCATATATCTACCTCCACCTAGCTCAGAATCTGATACATAAAAATTCTCAATACTTCATTAAATTGATTTTACCTACTATATGTTGAATTTTATATCTTCTTCACACACAGAATTTTTAAAGGATATTTGATAGCAAATCCTATAGTATTCCATTATAAATTAACACTGATCTTGAACTGGATGCTTTAAATTCTCAACCCTCAAGTTACATTTTTATATTACAAATTTGGTTAATCCAGTGTAAAGGATCTTATGATGCTGCTACCTTGCTCTCTATGCTCCTCCACACTTCTCTTCCTCCTGTTCCTTGTTCATTAATCCTATAAGCCATTTCACTTGTTTTTCTTGCTCCCAGGTCTCCCCATGGCTAGCACCTTCATATCATTCAAGGCTGAAAACAAATGTCACTTACTCAACAAACTCATCAATCCATTTGAAGTAACTCTTAACACTGCCAGCTCAACTTTGCCTTTTCTCATCCCTCTTTTTATGTGACCCTCTTTTACTATCTTCAAAGCCTTTATTTACTTGAACACGTCTTATTCATTCATTTGGTTCCTTTGGTACTGACTCTCTCTTCTTCTTCTATTAGAGGTAAATTCTGTGACAGCAGTAGCTTTTCCTGTATAGTTCACCTCTGATTCCTCCAAAGCCAAGTGGCAAATATGAATGGTATGTAGAAGAAAATGGTAGAGCAAGTCAAAGAGGCAATTTGGTATTTCATGACCTGGACAATATGAATGTCAAATAGCATGTCCTGGCAGTGTCTAATAGAAAAAGAAAAAAGAGAAAAAAAGCCCATGCTCTGAAGGCTCCACAGCCAAAATGGAGTACTCCATTTTAATTTTCAAAGGAATTTGGTGAACAAATGAGTAGATAGCCACCAAACCTTGGTATTAATGAAAAATACAGTGCATTCTGAGAAAATCAATATATAGTTTGCCTGAAGGTATCCCAAAGGAAACATTCAGTTATTGAGATTTAAAATACGTTAGCCCCAGAATAATAAAATTCTTGAATTGCAGGCGTTTGCAAGAACAGCAAAGGGGTTAAAGACATTTTATATTTTATCAAAGCTCTAAAACTGCTGTGCAGAGTTTTTATGCATTTCATATTTTTCTCTGCTGCTTCTTCATGCAAAAGCCTTCACAAATACCTCAGAGCATTGCTTTATGTTTAGACTCTCTTAATTTGCTCTTCAAATAAAATATCCTCAGTTCCACTCCTACCTGTTTTCCACAGGTTGACAAGGTCACTGAAGATTGAGTTGGAGGAACTGGGATATACCTTGAGGAGGAGATATTTGTCAGGAAATCAGTATTATTTGTTGTTTCAGTTTTTGGAAAATAAGTGCTTATTTTCCTGATAAGCCATTTTGGATTTTAATTTTAAGTATGAATCTTACTTTGTTTAAAGATATGGAGAAAATGAGAAATTATCTAATTTTTAAAAAGTGCAACAAAAATGTTGGTACTAAGTCTAAAGAGGTAAGATTGTCTCTGCAGGGGAGAAGAAAGCCTAATACATAGGTTGGAAAATTAGCACCTCAATTTGGACTAAATTATGAGATTAAGTCAGAAAATAACCTAATTTGACCCTAGCAGTCTATATTTATGAGCTAATACTTTAATATTAGTTCAAAAATCATGACCTGAAATCCTTCCAAGGGAAGAAAACAAATTATCTTGGAAATAAATCAGACAAGACAGTTTATTCCATACAATATGCTACATTTCCCTTTTTTACCAAGTTAAAAAACTATCAGTAGTCAAAGATATGATCAAAGACAAACATTTATCCAAAATCTAATTTTTTGTGTGTATGGTACTTGGGGGTAGAACCCAGAGCCTCACACACACTTTGTGAGTGCTCTACAACTGGGCTGCACCCCTCACCCATTTTTTTTGCTTTTTATTTTGAGCCAGGGTCTCGCTTAATACACAGGCTGCCTCTAGCCTGGAACTCACCATCTTCCTGCCTCTGCCTTTCAAGTTGCTGGGATTATAGGGATGTGCCACCACCACACTGGTCTAAAAATCTAACATCTTAGAACAAATACTAAATTCAGTATGGACATATTTAAAAGTAGTATTACTTCAATAAAATTCTTCTAATTAAAAATTATTTGATTACATTAACAAATATTTTATCTTGTCCTAAAAATACTATTACACTTGCTTTATCAACAGTCATGAGTAAGACTGTTTCAAAATGTATTTACAAAGTTGCCTCATAATCATCTTTTAATAATCACAATCTTGCCACCCACTGAATCATGAACAGAAGCATTAGGACTGTCATATTCAGAACTTGTTACTGAGAAAAACTCATTGTTTAACTCACTTATTGTGATCTCTTAGTTTTGAACTCTTTAGAATGTCCCCAAGTTGGTCAGTATTATGAAATTTTCTTACACTTGTAAAACAAGATTTTAGTTCATTCTAAGAAAGAAAAAGAAAGCAACATATAGCCATTTAGCCATGGACTGTGATGACAAAGATAGTGTTATAACTCTAAAAGGTTAAGTACAACTATTCCTCCTGCAGTTGTAGCATCTTATCCCATCAGATCTCAGAAGCTAAGGCAGGTCAGACCCGGTTAGTATTGGATGAGAGACTGCCTGGGAACACAAGGTGCTATAAGCTTAGGAGAAGGACCCAGCAACCCACTCCCAAAAAACAATCAGCCATTGAAAATCCCATGGATAGCAGAGAAGCACTGACAATAATATTTCGTCTGTTGTACATAAAGTCACTCTGAGTTGGACACGGACTTGACAGCACCTAACAACAACTATTCCAGTATTGTTTGCATTAGAGTGAACAGGACAGATGATGATTTACAACTCTTAATTCTTTGTATTATTCATTCAGTTCTGATCCAAAGAGTTGAAAATAACAGTTGCCCCTCCATATCCTGGGGTCGTGCCCCTGTGAATTCAACCAACTGCAGACAGAAAATATTTGGAGGAAAAATTCATCTGTACTGAACATGTACAGACTTTTTTGTTCTTATTATTACCTAAATAATATAGAATAACAACTACTTATATAGCGTTTATATTGTATTGTGCATAATATGTAATCTAGAGATGATTTAAAGTATACTAGAGATTATATGCACAGGTTATATGCAAACACTACATTATTTTATGTAAGGGACTTCAGTAACTGTGGGTTTGTTGTCTATGGGTTTACTAGAACCAGTCCCCCAGGGATAGCAAGGGATGTATATACATCTAGTGGTATCTTTGTGGAAATTCATTGAAAAATAGAAACATCTCTCCACCTTGGTCCTTTCATGAAGTCATGTTAAAATTGACTGAACTACTCTCCATTGTCCATTAAACAAATGTTTTCAAAGAGCTTACAGAGGTTGATTTCACAGACCACAAGTTTTTAGCACTGTCCTGCAGCTAGGTTTAAATACTAAATCTCAGCAAGTGGTCTAAAATCAAGTAATAGGAAAATACTTGTTGTCCCCTGGTAGCTTTGACTCTGATAAATCACCTACAGCTGATAGGAACAGTGAACTCCTAAGTCAAATACCCTTCATATATGTGCTATGAAATTGTGTTGAAATTTGTGCTTAAAATTTGTCTCTTTAGGAATTAAGACAATAAAAAATGAGTCAAGAATCCATCACAACCCATTTGCAAATCTTATTTGAATTTGAGTCCATTTACCATGATCTTTTGTGTTGTTGTTAACACAAGTCGGGTCCAACTCATAGCAACCTTGGTAGGTTTATCAGCGGCTAATTGTTTCAGGACTGTTTTCCAGAGTGCACTGTCACATCTTTCTTCCATCTACCATGATTTACTTTATTATTATTTGTGAATATAACATAAAATATGACAATTTCCTTAGCATTTAAAAGTAGGCTTCACTAAATACTAAAGAAAATTAAAAAGAAAATTAACAAAAGACTATAACTATCATCATTATTTATAAGTTTTAACAGATCATTTGCTTTGGAATGATTTCTTTATTGCATAAGAATTCCTTGTTATTTGTCATTTGGTTGCATTAATTCATTTTCTTCCAGAAAAAATATGATAAATTGAGGATCACACAATATTAAAAAATAGCTGCAAATTATAAAAACTAAGCAAAAAAATAAACTTCAACATATAAAAGTGAATTTCTAAAAATGTCTAATATGGAAATATGAAGAAATATAGTAAGAAAATTACATGTTTTATAGAATGTATAAAAATTAATACAAAAGATATGCAACTTTCCATGAGAATTTAATATATTTCATGGTATTAGATGGAATACAATTTGGTTATAAAGTTGCAGCTTTTCATCAAATTAATGAATGAATATTTCTTGGTGTATATTCAAGAGGTGGCTGTCTGTAGTGGGAATGAGGGTTTTGAGAGCAAATTCATCAGTGCCAGATGTGACCACTTTCTAGCTATGTAATTGATAAATTGCATTATCCCTATGAAATTATTGTGAGGATTAAATGAGATAGAGAATATGTGCAAAACACTTGGGTCAGAGACAGCTTTAATAAGCCATAAGGATTTTTTTTTCTTTTCACAATTCCCTTTCTTTATATGGAATAGATATTTGTTCCATTTATTGTTGTTGTTAGGTGCTGTCAAGTTGGGTTCAACTCATAGAGACCTTATGTACAACAGAACGAAACACTCCCTGATGCTGTGCCATGCCTGGCACCATGTTGGTGCTTCTCTACTATTCATAGGGTTTTCAATAGCCGATTGTTTCAGGATTGCTTTGGAAGTGAATTGCCATGTCCTTCTCCCATTTTTTGTGATGGTGCTGGGGATCGACCCCAGGACCTCAGAGAGTGCACAGTAGCAGTCTACCAACTGAGCTAAACATCAGCCCATTCCATTAGTAGATATTGACAACTGGCCAACACAGTTGGTGGTTGTGCAGCTACCTAGATTTTTATGATAAGGTCCTGCAATCCTCAGTGAATGTCACAGTCTATGCATATACCTGTTAGTATCTGTCTCCTCAGACAAATGAAAAGACATGAAGACCAACCTGCTAGTAGTTTTGGAGTTAATGCTTTGATTTTTGTCATTTTTATTTCTTATAAACTCTTAATCAAAGTCAGACATGGTGGTTTATGACTATCCCAGCACTAGGGAAACTGAGGCAAGAGGATTATGTGTTCCAGGTCAACCTGAGTTCTATAGCAAGACCCCATCTCAGAATTAATTAATAAATTAATTAATTAATTTAAACTGTTAACCTTTTTACTTTTAAAAATTATATAAATAATAATCAATGTGAAAATAATAAAATGTGTGTAGATTTTAATAATTTCTAGAAAATATTCTCATATAATAACAATATGTCAAGCAGTTATAAAAGAACATATAAATAAAATGTATTGAACAATTCAGTTGACTAAAATTATTTTATAATGAAATACTTGATCTAAAATTAAGATATAAATAATGCTATTACAGAAAAGTAGGCAAAATTTCACAATCTAGAAGAAAGCAACACTCAAGATCCAAAACTATAGCAAACTATAGGTCAGTCTTATTTATTTACCACATAAGTCCCTGGCTACAGAAAAACTTTGTGGATGAAGTTTTCAGTGTCTACTTATTTTAAAAGAATAATGGATTTCTTCTGATCTTTCCCCAATAATTTTTGCCCCAGTATTATTTTCCCAGTACTTAAAATACTCTGTGGATACAGAATAAGGTTAAAGGCAACATTCTGTTTTGGATGCCTTCCTTGAGCAGAAGAAATACAAAAACGTTAGTTTTATATATTATGTCCTGGAGAAAGCCTAACAGCCAAAACATCACCTTTAACATATTTTCTATTTCTGAGTACTTTATCCACTAACACCTCCTTTATTCCTTGTTCTAGAAACTGGTGAAGGATTCACGCTCAGTATTTCAAATGTATTCTGGCTCTTTCCAGCCTCATTAGAAAGTCTCTCAATATTACTAACCTTTTCCTCAGTGTACTACTGCAAATGAATGCTTAGTTGAGTTGCAGAAGTGACAGCTCAACTGGTTATTTTATATATGTTCAAAATTTACAAATCACTATTATTGCATGAATATTTTCAAGTTTATTAGCTTATTCTTACTAAATAATAGGCTTGTTGTTGTTGTTAGGTGCCGTCGAGTCGGCATCCGACTCATAGCGACCCTCATAGGGTTTTCAATGGCTGAGTGCTTCAGGGTTGCCTTGGGAGTGGATTGCCAGGCCCTTCTCCCAAATAATAGGCTTAATCGTAACTAAATAGATACTAATTCTAAACATGAGATTATTGGAAAGGAGAATGTACAGGCTATAGTTCATTTAAAAGCACAAACCTTATACTTTATAATCTCTACATTATGCTTCCTAAGACCCCAAAACAAGATTTGTCTCAAAGGTCAAAACTCTAATGACAAGAAACTGCAGACCATCAAGGAATTCCAAATCTTTATGTTCTCATTTTTATCCTTCATTCTACCTACATTGTGGCCTAAGAATAGTAAAAATGAAAAAATAGTAAAATGAGTTATAAAGTCTCCATGAATATACAAATATTTCATTTTATATAGGCTTTATTTCATTGATTCCACTCTTATGATTTTGCATTTGTGCATCAATGTGTTTATTAGTTGGTTATTTGGTTAGTTAGTTGGTTTCATCCAATCCAAATTACCTGTCAATTCAGCCCAAATACCTAGCTATTTATATGAAAAGAATATTGATAGCTATTTATTTTAATATATAAGTATATATTAATATTTACTTATCACCTCAATTCCAAATATTAGGTGTACTTAGAAGACAGTATTCAGTATATAGGAGCACTGACAGAGAAAATACATGTTTTCCTTCAAAATATTTAATGATCAGATATTAGGTAAGCAGAAATTTATTTTTTACTACAAATGAATATTATTACCAATGTATTTGTCCTGATGATCTCATTTGGACACTTTATGCAATAGGTTGTAACTATCTGAGCAAAAGTATCAAAGTACTTTAGGAATCCAGATGAAAATTCAAAATATATCATAGGTTGAGCCAGTCAGAGTCCAGTCAGGAAACAGAAACCAAATGACTTATTTGAAAAGAGAAAATTTGATATGAAGTACAGTGAACTGTCAACAAATGGTGCTGGAATTTTTGGATTTCCACATACATAAAAGAAAACAACATTGATTCATGCCTTACACCACATAAAAATTATAAAATAAAACCAAACACACATAGGCCTAAATGTAAATCTAAAATTATGAAAATTCTAAGAAAAATATTTACGACATTAGAGTAGGCAAAGATTTCTAGATACAAAAGCATAATCCATAAAAGAAAATAATGGATAATCTGGATTATTCCACTTTTTAGGTAATTAGCCAAGAGAAATCAAAGTACATGTCCATATAAAGAATTTAACATAAATATTAATAAGGGCTTTATTTTAATTGTCAAATACTGGAAATACTCCCATCAGTAAGTGAATAGATAAACAAATTATGGTATATACATACAATAATAATACTCAGGAATGAAAAGGAGTAGTAAATCTATCATAGTAACTGAGAACTGGGAAAGTGTGTTGCTTCCATTCACAATGCCTCCTGATGCACTTAACAATATGGATGAATTGCAAGATGATTATGCTGATTGAAAGAAGCCAGTCTCCTCCAAAGGTATACACTATGTGAACAAGTTTATATAAAATTCTAGAAAATACAAACTAATTTATAGTAATAGAAAGTAAATGAGAAATTATTTGAGTATGTAAAACTGGGGAGAGAAAAGGAGGATCAGGGAAAATTTTGAGAGGTGATAGATTCATTCTCTTGATTGTTATTGTGTTGATACTACTCAAGAGGACAAGGCCTTCCATGTTCAAGTTAATGAAAAAGTAAAAATGAAAAAGAATAGGATCCAAACCCATAACAAATAAAAGTTTGGGTTACCCTGACAGAAAAAGGACATTGACCAGCTAAGGCCCTAGCTGAAGGAAGGCAAAAGAAATACGGAATGAGTAGTGAAAGATGGAAGTTATAAATATCAACTATAGTATTATGGCCAATTATAGAAATTAAGATAATACCAGCAATGTATATTTTCTTCTTTGTTCTGTACACACACACACACACACACACACACACACACACACACACACACCCCACCCCTCCAAGGAGGAATTGTCATTTCAGAGCTGTCACTTTAGCACATTGGTTCCGTGGTCCAAGAAGCCCCAAATGACCAGAAGGCATTCTTATCTTCTAATTCAATAGAACTACTGTGGATCTCCAGATGGAAACAATCCTTGGGAAGCAATAACTCCACACCAGAAGAACTCAAAGTTGTGAAAATAGGAAATAAAAATTCTAGGGGTGGATTTTTCAGTGCATTAGTGTGAATAGATGGCTCACACCTATGATCCCAGCACTTGGAAGGCTGAGGCAGGAGGATTGTCGGTTCAAGGCCAGCCTAGGCTACACGCAAGTTTGAGGCCATCCTAGGCTATATAGGGAGATTTTATCTCAAAAATAAAATAAATAAAAGTGAGAAAAGCCCCTCCCACTTCTACTCCTAGGTTCACAATCCACATAATCTTATAATCTTGCTATGGGAATAGAAGTATATCTCTGAGTCAAAAGCACATACTGCATCCTCCAAGATAAAGTGCCATCTTCAGTGTTATATCCCAACTGAGTTTTGAGCTGTGTGTTGAGGAGACCATTCTATTCCTCTTTTAGGTCATTTGTTTCTTGATGATGAGAAACATAGTTATTGTTGTTGTCAGGTGATGTCAAGGAGGGTTCAACTCATAATGACCCTATATACAACAAAACAAAATACTCCCAACACTGTGCCATGCCTGGCACTATGTAAATACTTCTATAACATCCATAGAGCTTTCAATGGCTGATTGTTTTTTGGGAGTTGGCTGCCAGGTCCTTCTCCCAAAGCTACAACACTTGGTGATCCAAGGCAATCCCCCATTCAAGTACCAACCAGACCTAACCCTGCTTAGCTTCTAAGATCTGATGGGATCAGATGCCAGGGTGGTATGGCTGTAGATGAGATACATAATAAGACCATTGAATTCATGGACAGAAGTTCATTCTGAAATTTTTTGCTATCAAATGAATTCCTTGATCAGAAGAAATGTTGTACAGATTACCATGATCATGAATATCATGAAGGCATTCCCTAAAACTGGGGATGCTGATGCTGGCAGGGAGAGTAAATTTACAGGCAGAACACATTTATTATTCCAGTGAGAATGAAATCTCTAATCTTTCTAGGGTAGAAGTAATCAGTCAGTCACCAGTAAGAACAAGGCTAGCTAGTTCTACGTAGGGACTCAGTGTTGTCTCTGATGTCGGCAAAATAAGCAATAGACAGTAGTGGTAACCAGATCAGACTTAACAAGGGGAAGTTGTGTCTGCCACTATGACCACTTTCAACTGATTTAAATAACAGCATAACTCGGAGAAAAAGATTGTCTGACATCCATTGACTGTGTAAATTTACCGACCTAATTATTAAATTTCCTCTGTAGTGAATGAATTTTCATGAGCATTCATGTGGGACATATCTTTATATACCTTATGACTATTCTAAAAGGTACAACCATATACCTCTTCCCCAGGCTTTCTTATCTTCCAATCCTCATCCATTCCAAGTCTCTCTCTATCTGATCAAACCATTATCAAATTCTTACAAATCAGTGTAGATGTTACAGGCTTGCTTAATTGTGTTCCCTAAAAATTCATGTGTTGTAATCTTAACTCCCAGTACTTAACAATGCAACTGTGTTTTGGCCTTTTAAAAGGTGGTCAGAATAAAATGAAGCCATCTGGGTGGGCCTGCATCCAGTATGACTGATGTCCTTATAAGAGATTAAGACACAAATGCACACATAAGAAAGGCCACATGAAGGAATAGAGAGAATATGGCCCTCAACTAGCTAAAAAAGACCTCAGGGAGACCAGTTAACATGGTGGACTGAAAGCAGCCACTCCTTTACCGGGGAAGAAAAAAGAGGAAGTCTCAAAGATCTCTACTCAGAATGGAGAAATACTGGAGAGTAGTTTTAACTAGTGGAAAATGAACTGTGCTACAACCCCGAACCTAAGATCCATGGAACATTGCCCTTTTAAGTAAACAACCCCCAAGCATTCCCACAGGCTGCTCTGAGAAGAGGGAGGAGACAGCAGGTACTGCAACCCCAAGAAACTCCCTGTGGACATGGGGAGCATGCTGAATTGCACACATTGAATTAAACAACACTGGAGGTGAGCTGTTAGTGACTCTAAGAAATTTGGGGCAATTTAGCATACTCCAACAACTTGGAACCCCCAAGAGGCTCATTTTCTGCTAGGACACTGTGTAGCAGGTTGCAGAACTGTCTGTGCCTGTGTTGGGTAGCAAAATCCAAACACCTACAACAGGGGTTTTAGACAATTCTAGCTCAGCTCTGTAGGCTGTAATTACCCCTGAGAGCACAGGTATAGGAGCAGTGTGCAATGACGTAGGGAGTGGTCACTGATGGTGCTATACCTGGGGACCTGATAGGCATCCTGACAGTTCATAGTGGGGTTTTTTTTTTTTTTGGCCTTTTTGACTTTTTCTTTTTATTCTTATTTTATTTTCTTATGCCTAGGACAAACTAGTTAATTCATTTGCTCTCTTTTTAGTTTTTCCCCACACCACTTTATCCCTCTCTCTATTTCCATAGACTTCGAAATTTTTGCTGCCAACCTCACTAATCGTAATCTCCAACCATTACTTGGTTTAGCTTACCCTAGTCAATCAATATCTCTGAACTTTATTTGTCAAAACCAAACTAGGACATCACCCACTCTTACATTTGCTAAACCACCTAGAAAGTTCTTTAAAGTACACTAGTCCTTAAGCAAGAACAAACAAAATTATAAAGGTAAGAGTGGAAAAAGCTATTACTCTAGCAGCAGAAAGCTACCCTCTGAATCAAACCAGAGCCCAAGATCCCCCAAAAAGGCATTGTACCAAAGGCAACCTCAGGTATTAGGGTAGTAATATCCACACCTAGCAATGGGAATGGCTCAACCTAAAAACAAACAAAACTTGCAAAAACAGGTTGGAGAGGGTACTCCAATAGACCAAAACCCTCAATACATATGCCAGAAAAAGAATTTAGAAGTCTGATTATAGCTATGTTGAAAGATATCAAAGACAGCACAACCAGATGAGAGCAATTGAAACACTGGGGAAAAAAAAAACAAATAAATAAGTAACTAGGAAGAAAAATTCATCAAGAACTACTTCAACACACCTGTAGCCACCTTATTTTCAACAAAGGAGCAGAGCAAGTAAACTGGGAAAGGATAACCTTTTCAATAAATGGTGCTGGGAAACATGGTCATCCACATGCAGAGAAATGAAAACCAGCCCACATCTGTCAATATGCATGAGAGTTAACTCAAAATGGATAAAAGATCTTAACATAAAACCAGAAATTTTAAAACTTATAGAAGACAAGATAGGCAATACACTCCATCATATAGGCATAGGAAAGTATTTCCTTAATAGGACTCCAATTGCTCAAGAAATTGCAACAAGAATAGATAAATGGGATTACATGAAATTAAAAAGCTTCTGTACAGCAAAAGAAATAATTAACAGAGTCAAGGAAACTCCCACTGAATGGGAAAAATTTTTCACATCATATACATCAGACAAAGGTCTAATTACCAGAATTTTTAAAGAACTGAAGAAAAAACTTCCCAAGAAAACAAATAACCCAATACACAAATGGGCAAAGGAACTGAATAGACAGTTCTTAAATGAATTGGTCCATAAAGCCATGAAACACATGAAAAAATGCTTAATATATCTAGCCATTTGTTGTTGTTATTAGGTGCCGTCCAGTTGGTATCCAACTCATAGTGACCCTCATAGGGTTTTCAATGGCTTACTTTTTCGGGATTGCCTTGGGAGTGGATTGCCAGGTCCTTCTCCCATTTTTGCAGTGCTGGGAATTGAATTCTGGTCTACCAACTGAGCTAAATCCCAGCCAGCCATTAGGGAAATGCAAATTAAAACAACTCTGAGATTTCACCTTACACCAGTAAGAATGGCCAAGATCAAGAAAACAAATAACAACAAATGCTGGCGAGGTTGTGGGGAAAAGGGAACACTCTTACATTGTTGGTGGGGCTATAAATTGGTCCAACCACTGTGGAAATCAATATGGAGATATCTTAAAAAACTGAAAATAGATATACCATATGATCCAGCTATAACGCTATTGGGAATTTACCCAAAGGGAGATGGGTCATCATACAACAGAGACACCTGCATCTCCATGTTCAATGCAGCACTTTTCACAATAGCAAGGATATGGAATCAACCAAAGTGCCCATCAACAGAAGAATGGATAAAAAACTACAGTATATACACACAATGGAATACAACTTAGCAATCAAAAAAAAATGAAATAATGCCATTCGCAGAAAAATGGGTAGAATTAGAGAAAATTATTTTAAGTGAATGAACACAAGCTCAGAAAGAGAAAAACCACTTGTTCTCACTCATATGTGGGAACTGAATCAAAATTATAAGAAGGAAAATATCCTATACAAAGGTCAGATCATAATAAAAGAAAAAAAGCTAAGAATGGTGTTATTATAGATGGTCTAGAAAATGCATGTAATAGTTCTGACAAGGTAAAAAGAAAGTTCACTACAGAAAAGTTTCTATCTTAAACAGAACTAGAACCCAAGGATATATAGAAAAATATTACCATAAAAAGACAAGTAAATGGAAGAGAAGTCTTTGATGAGGGGTGGGATGGGAGGAGGAAGCATACAAGAGGGTAAGAGGGAATCTATATGAACAATGTACAATAAAATGCATATATGGAAATGTCACAATGAAAAGCATGTCAGAATAAATCACATTAAGTTGTACATTAAAAATATTCAACAAAAAAATGAAAGAGATCCTGAAGAAGAATCAAATAGAAATGATGGAATTATAAAACACAGTAAACTAACTTAAAGTAACAGTAGATTCTTTGGTATGCAGAATGTACCAAATCAAAAACAGGATTTTTGATACTAAAGAAAATATTGAAGATCTTAGCCCTGTGGCATCTGTTCCCGTCAGATCTCGGAAGCTAAGCAGGGTCGGGTCTGGTTAGTACCTGGATGGGAGACCGCCTGGCAACACCAGAAGCTGTAGGCTTGGGAGAAGGACCTGGAAACCCCCTCCCAAAAAACAATCTGCCATTGAAAACCCTATGAACAGCAGAGAAGCACTGACAATAGTGTTTCCCTTGTTGTACAGAGGGTCGCTATGAGTCGGATACCGACTTGACGGCACCTAACAACAACAACAACATATATTCAGATGCCAAGAAAGATAGAAAAATGTGGCAATATGATCAATACTTTCAAGAGGTCTTTAATGAAATGAAGAGATGCAACCTACAAATACAGGGGGTTCACAAAAGAGCCAA
Organism: Pedetes capensis; assembly: GCA_007922755.1. Lineage (NCBI taxonomy): Eukaryota > Metazoa > Chordata > Mammalia > Rodentia > Pedetidae > Pedetes > Pedetes capensis. The sequence continues at coordinate 73,570 of VMDO01008831.1, forward strand.
AACTGATGCTAGGGGAATAGGAAATCTTTTCAATGAAATATTAACTGAAAATTTCCAAAACTTAAGGGAAGAAATAGACACCTAAACCAAGGAAGCATCTAGATCTCCAAGGAGAGGAGACCAAAACAGATCCTATCTATGACACATTGTAATTAGAATGCTAAATCTAGAGAGCAAAGAAGCTTTTCTAAAGGCTGCAAGAGAGAAACACCAACTCACTTACAAAGGCAAGCCCAAAAGAATAACAGTTGGCATCTCAATAATAACTCTTGTTGTTGTTGTTGTTGTTGTTGTTGTTGTTGTTGTTGTTGTTAGGTGCTGTCGAGTCGGTATCCGACTTATAACGACCCTCTGTACAACAGGCGAAACACTATTGTCAGTGCTTCTCTGCTGTTCATAGGGTTTTCAATGGCAGATTATTTTTGGGAGGGGGTTGCCAGGTCCTTCTCCCAAGCCTACAGCTTCTGGTATTGCCAGGCGGTCTCCCATCCAGGTACTAACCAGGCCCGACCCTGCTTAGCTTCTGAGATCTGAGGGGATCGGATGTCACAGGGCTACAGCTGCAGGCATAATAATAACTCTAAAGGGAAGGAAATCATGGTCAGACATTATTCAAACCCTGAAAATGCATAACTGCAAGCCAAGATTACGTTATTTGTTGTTGTTGTTAGGTGCCGTCGAGTCAGTATCCGACTCATAGGGACCCTCGTAGGGTTTTCGATGGCTGAGTGTTTCAGGATTGCCTTGGGAGTGGATTGCCAGGCCCTTCTCCCATTTTTGCGGTGCTGGGAATTGAACTCGGGATATTAGAGACTGTAGCACAGCGCTCTACCAACTGAGCTAAATCCCAGCCCATTACATTACTAGGAAAGCTATATTTAAAGAGATGGAGAATTCAAGACACTCCATAATACTGACAAGTTTAAGTGATTCACAATCACCAAGCCAGCATTGCAGAAGATCCTTAAAGAAATACCACATATGGGAAAAGGAAGACAAGACAAAACATTAGACCAAAGGAATGAATAAAAGACAGGAGGGGAATGTGTGATCACAACTGGCTAAATATGAACTAAAGAAAAGAAACAAACCTCAAAATGATGCAAAATAATAACCTCCTTTCAATAATTACCCTAAATGTAAATGGTCTCAACTTATCATTCAAAAGGCACCAAATGGCCAACTAGATTAAAAAGTAAAAACCCTCAACAAGTGGGATTCAAATGACTCATCCCATCAACAAAGACCATAAAAGTCTCACAATTAAAGATTGAAAAAAATATACAAAACATGTGATAATCAAAAAAAAAAATCAGGGGTAGTCATACTAATTTCTCACAATTTAGATTTCAATCTCAAACTAATCAGAAGAGACAAAGATGGTTACTACATATTAATAAAGGGAACAGTGAACCTGGAATCATCATTGCTTAATATTTATTCACCAAACATAGGCGCACCTAACTTCATAAAATAAACTTTATTGGTAATAAAGAAACACATTGGTCCATACACAATAATTATGAGAGATTTCAAAACCTGAATATCTTCAAGAGACAAGTTATCAAAGAAAAAATCAGCAGAGAAACAATGGACTTAAACAGAACCATAGAACAACTGGACCTAACAGATATCTACAGAATATTCCATCCATTCAGTGCAGAATACATATTCCCAGCACCACATGGAACTTTTCCTAAAATACACCACACTTTAGTCCACAAAAATGGCCTCTCCAAATACAAAAAAAAAAAAAAGAACTCACCCATTGTATATTATCAGATCATAATGGATTAAAACTAGAACCTAAAAGCATAAAAAGTTCCAGAAATGTTACAAATACATGGAAATAAAATAACATACTTCCAATGATCAGTGGGTCATTGAAGAGATCAGAAGGAAATTAAAAAGTTCCTGCAACCAAATGAGGATGAAAACACATCTTACAAAAATATATGGGATACAGCAAAGGCAATTCTAAGAGGGAAGTTCATAGCCCTGAGTGCCTTCATCAATAAGGTATAGAAGGTCCAATTAAAGAACTTAATGACACACTTCAAGCCAATAGAAAGCCAACAATAAGCCAATCCCAAAAGGAATACACAGAAAGAAATTACTAAGATCAAGACAGGTATTAACAAAATAGAGACAAAAAGAAGAGTACAAAGATTTAACAAAACTAAGTTCTTCTATATCTTTGCTGTATATTATAATAAATATCCTCAAACTTTTTTAGGAAATTAAGTGCTGCCATTTGGCCTAAAGAGGACAGTCAGCACAGCACTGTTCAAGAATGTAGGCAATGCCATCACTAAAGTACTCCTCTAAGGCTTTATGGCTGTGCAGGACATGCATGAAAAATACATTCTAATACACCTATCTCCATAAGCCTTTGGCTTCTACTATTTCAAAGAAGCTCTATTATCTTTCCCTCATTATATGTAGGCCACCTCAGAGTCTAACTTTAAGTCAACCAAACAAGAAAACTGTTAGAATCAATTCCAGATGCATCAGCTAAGGCATTAAATTCAGAATCTCTAGTAAGTGCATTCATATCAATGAAAATGCACAAAGTCAATATTATATCACATCTTCCTTGATCAAATATCCTTGGAATTCATTCTAGCATGCATTCTCAAGTTATGCAAGCTGCCTCTAGCCTCAAACTTGTGATTATCCTGCCCCCACCCCCTGAGTAGTTGTAATTATAAGCAAGGGCCACTGTATCCAGCAACATTTTAATTTTAAGGATGTTGAATCAAATGTAGGTTGATTATACTAGCAGAATTAAAACATTATGAAATTTTAAACTTTCTATGTCTAAAATCAAAAGAATTATTTAGAGAATAGAATTATGTGGTATAAACATTTGTATGAAAATTATACAGTTGAGTGGTTGACTTACATAGGCTGGTAGTTGCACATAGAGGTTTTTGTGTTTTATTTGCAGGGTTATGTTTTGTTTTGCTTTTTATTTCCCATGCTCCATCTATATCAGAAAGTACAGAAGGTGAGCTTAAACACTAGTTGTTTGTACAAGTTTCTAAACTAGTCGGAATGAATGGCCAGGGCTGAGAATTGCTGTTTTAGGGATATTTATATTGATCTTGTTTTCTAAATGTCTTGGCATAAACAAGTGAGCACCCCCAGTGCTGAATCTGTTTGTTGAAACATCTCTCTTTGTATTCCATCAATTCCTGGAACCTTGTGTTTCATCACTTCCTTCAAGGCAGCTTCAATTTATCCTCAGGACCATTGGTTCCTGACCATATGCAACCTCTTGAAATGATTGGTCATTCACAATTCTTTTTGGTAAAGTGACTCTCTATTCTTTCCATTTTCCTTTGATGTTTCCTGCATCATTTAGTATTTTCCCCCATAGAGCCCTTCACTAAGACCACTCAAGGTTTGAATTTTTTCCTTCAATTCCTTAGGCTTGAGGAAAACAGCATGTTCTTTCCTTTTGGTTTTCTATCTCTAGGCCTTTGCACATATTATAATATTTGATTTTGTCTTCTTGAACTGTTTTTCAAAATCTTGTTTGGTTCATTAATTTAATCATGTGTTCCTTTTACGTTAGCTGTGTGATGTTCAAGGGCAAGTTTCAGAGTCTCCTTTGACATGGAATTTGATCTTTTCTTTTTCTCCTGTCTTTTTAATAACTTTTTACTTTCCTTATGAATTATGTCTTTATGTCATGCCACAACATGTCTGGTCTTCTGTCATTAGCGTCTAATGCATCAAACTTGTTCTTGAGGTGATCTCTGAACTCAGGTGGGATATACTCAAGGTCATACCTTGGCTCTTGTACACTTGTCCTAATTTTCTTCAGTTTCAGTTTGACCCTGCTTTGAGCAGTTCATGGTCTGATCCACAATCAGCACTCGGACTTGTTCTGACACTAGATATTGAGTATTCCATCATTTCTTTCCACAAATATAGTCAGTTTGGTTCCTATGTGTTCTCTCTGGTGAATTCCACATGTATAATTGCCATTTATCTTGGTTAAACAGTGTTTTTGCAATGAAAAGGTCATTGATCTGACAAAAATTCTATCTTGTGATCACTTCTGTCACCAAGGCCATATTTTCCAAATATTAAACATTCTTCTTTGTTTCTAACATTTGAATTCCAGTCACCAGAAATTATCAGTACATTTTGATTGCATGTTCAGTCTATTTCAAACTGCAGAAGCTGGTTTAAAAAAAAAAAAAAACTTCCTTATCTTCAACTGTAGCCTTAGTGGTGGATGCATAAATTTGAATAATAGTCACATTAACTGGCCTTCATTTTAGGTGTATGGATATTATTCTATCACTGATAGCATTGTCCTTCAGGACATATCTTCAGATGTCTTCTGTGATGATGAATGCAACCCCATTTCTCTTTACATTGTCATTCTCAGCATAGTAGACCATATATTATCTGACTCAAAATGGCCCATACCAGTTCATTTTAGCTCACTGGTGACTAGAGTGTTGATGCTTATGCACTCCACTTCCCTTTTAATGATTTCTAATTTTCCTAGTTTCACACTAAGTATATTCCACACTTCAATTATTAATACCTGTTTACAGTTGTTTCTCCTCATTTTGAGTTGTTCCATATCAGCCTTAGGGCTTTACTCCATTCCAATGATTAAGGTAGATTCTACTTTGAGGAGATAATTCTTCCCTAGTCATCATTTTAGTGCCTTGAATCAGGGGCGCTCATTTTCCAGCACTATATCTGACAGTATTTCCCTGCTATTCATAGGATTTTCAATGGCTAATTGTTTCAGGGGTGGGCTGCCAAGTACTTCTCCCTAGTCTTTCTTAATCTGGAAGCTCAGCTGAAAGCAGTCCACATGGGTGACCCTGCTGGTATGTGTAATACCAGTACCATGGCTTTCAGCATCACAGCAACATGCAAGTCCCAACAGTATGACAAACAAGAGGAAGAGTTTAAGTTTAGCAAGTTTCATCTTTTTTCTCAGCTATTTTTGGAATAAAATCAAGATAATTTAAAAAATAGTAGAGAAATTAAAATACATAGAGAGTAAAAAAACTGTCTAATTTGGTAACCAACTTGAGTACAATAAATATCTCCTTTATCCCTACTCCACCTCCCCAATTAAATACTGCAGTTTAGTTCAGTTGGTAGAGTTCTGTTAACTCTCTGGACTCTCTGAAGCTGATTGTGAACGAGACCAGCAATTGTTCATATGAATTCAAACTCAGTATGAAAGACAAGGTATGACCTTGAGTATATCTCACCTGAGTTCAGAGATCACCTCAAGAAGAGGCTTGATGTATTAGACACTAATGATCAAAGACCAAACATGTTGTGGCATGACGTCAATGATATGCATGAGGAAAGCAAAAGGTGATTAAAAAGACACAAGAAAAAAAAGGCCAAATTCCATGTCAAAGGAGACTCTGAAACTTGCCCTTAATCATAAAGCAGCTAAAGTAAAAGGAAGACGTGACAAAGTTAAAGGACTAAATAGAAGATTTTGAAATATATCTCGAGAACACAAAATCAAACATTGACATGTGCAAACGGCTAGAGATAGAAAACCAAAAGGAAAGAACATGTTCTGTTTTCCTCAAGCCTAAGGAATTGAAGAAAAAATTCAAACCTGGAGTGGCATAGTGAAGTATTCTATGGGGAAAATATTAAAAGACCCAGGAAACATCAAATGAGAATGGAAGGAATACACAGAGTCACTGTATCAAAAAGAATTGGTGGAAGACCAACCATTTCAAGAGGTTACATATCAGGCATCAATGGTATGAAAGATGAAATGGAAGTTTCCTTGAAGGAATTGCTGAAAAGCAAGGCTCCAGGAATTGATGGAATACCAATAGAGATGTTTCAACAAACACATGCAGCACTAGAGGAGCTCATTTGTTTATACCAAAAGATTTGGAAAGCAGTTACCCATCTAACTGACTTGAAGAGATACATATTTATGCCTATTGTCAATAATGGGGATCCAACTAAATGTGGAAATTATTAAGTGATATCATTAATATCACACGAGTAAAATTTTCTTAAAGAACATGCAAAAGTGACTAAAACAGTATATAGTCAGGGAACTGCCAGAAAATCAAACTGGATTCAGAAGAGGGCATGGAGCCAGCAACATCATTGCTGATGTCAGATGGATATTAGCCAAAAGCAGAGAATAGCAAAAAAAAAAAGATGTTTATCTGTTTTATTGATCATGTAAAGGCATTTGACTGCATGGATCATAACAAATTATGGGAAACATTGTGAAGAATGGGAATGCCAGAGCACTTAATTGTACTTCTGAGGAATCTGTACATGGACAAGGAGGCAGTAGTTGAAACAGAACAAGAAAACACTGCCTGGTTTAAAGTCAAGAAAGCCATGTGTCAGGGCTGTATCCTTTCAACATATCTCTTCAATCTCTATGCTGAGCAAATAATCTGAGAAGCAGTACTTTATGCAGAAGAATGCAGCAGCATGATTGGAGGAAAACTAATTAACAAATTTCATTATACAGACTACATAATTCTGTCTGCTGAAAGTGAAGAGGATGTAAAATATTTACTGGTGAAGATCAAAGGACACTGCCTTCAGTATGGATTGAACCTTAACGTCAGCAACACAAAATCCTTAGAACTGGGTCAGTAAGCAACTTCATGATAAATGGAGAAAAGATTGAGGTTGTCCAAGATTTTGCTTTCCTTCATTCTACAATCAATACCTATGGAAATAGTGGTCAATAAATCAAAGGACACATTGCACCAGAAAAAGCTGTTGCAAAAGGCCTCTTTAAACTGTTGAAAAGTAAAGATATCACATTGAAGACAAGTGCTCTTGCCTCATGCCATGGTATTTTCAGTCATATCATACAGTTGTGAAAGCTGGACATGGAATAAAGAAGACAGGAGAAGTGATGCTTTTGTATAATGGTGCTGGAAATAAATATTGAGTATAACATAGACTGCCAAAGGAACCAACAGATCTGTCTTAGAAGAAGTGCAACCAGAGTGCTCCTTGGAAGCAAGAATTGATAGACTGTGTCATACGTATTTTGGAAATGTTGTCTGGAGGGACCAATCCCTGGAGAAGGTCATCATGTTTGGGAGAGTGGCAGGTTAAGCAAGAAAAGGAAAATCCTCAACTGGATGGATTGACACAGTGTCTGCAACAATGGGCTTAAACATAAAAAAGATCATGTGCCGGGCACAGAACCAGGGAGTGTGTCATTCTGCTGTACATAGGGTCACTATGTGTAGGAACCAACTCAAAAGCACCTAACAACAACAACAACAACAACAAATATTGACCCTAATAAAAAACTTTGTACCTTCTCAAAGCCTTTTTTTTTTGAAAAAGTAAATATTGAAATGTCAAATGACAGTTGGAATTATTGTGTAATAATAATCTTCACAGTTGATATATTTCCTATCAGCCAATTCATTGTGCAAAAATTGAGAAATTTAAGCAATGTAATTTATATTCAAATGTGATATTTCTTAATTAAAATCTATCTACTCTTATTAGCACTCTTTCCTCTTTGTTGCTTTCACTGTTTACATTTTCTTAGTGAATCTTCTCTAGACTCTTAAAAGTTTGGTAAAAATTCAATTAAAATGAATCTTGTGTGAATTGTAAT